>OX393578.1:11036332-11244502 GCA_947652605.1 Elmis aenea | reverse complement strand
AACCGTAAATTTTTATACCTTTTTTTATTTTAGATAGCACATTCAGGATGTCATCAAGATACGGCAGATCAGGAGGGGAAACAATAGCCGCAAATGGAGCCAAACACGTCGTAGTCGTACCGAGAAACGACAAGTTCTTTCTAGCATCGAGGTAATTATATTTTAAAACTGCCAAGTTCATGTTGTAATATACAAATGTTGATACATTCCAGGTATGGAAAAAGATCAAGTGTTATTCCCAGTGCGCCTCTGGTTTATGCCGCAGAATCTATGCCACTGTGCGGATCTGACGAAGATTTATCGTGTGCATATACCGGATTTTCGAACTTTTATCGATGCGCTCAAAAGTAAGATTATATTACTAAATATTTTATTACCTATACAAAGCCGTGTAAAGTGCTAGATCGTAGGTTGCTTTTAATCTCCATGTTATACAATGTAGAAAATGCCACGATATACTTAAAGCTACTCGAAGACACTAAATGACTAAATATATGTACGAAATTTAACAGGCAGTTTATTGTTAAGTTCAGAGGCTTATCTTAATTTTTATTTGATGAAATCTAATTCTACTTAAAACAAAATTGTAAGTTACGAGATGGCGCTCAAGGTTCTGTTTAGTTACTTGTTCATTTTTGTACATTATTCTTAATGTAAGCAAAAACCCTTAAGAGGACTAAAACTTACATCCAAATGGACTTTTGTTGTATTCTAACTTATGATATAATGTTGTATTCATCATTGTCAAAAATTTTCCTTGACGAGAAAAATCTAAAACAGAACCGGTTGGTAGGTACAAAGTCGATGGGCATCGGAGTCTTGCTTATTATTAAAGATAAAGAAATGGTTAAATCACAAAAAAAAGCGATTTTTCGAGAAATATCCAAAAAAATTATGAAGTTACCATAAATTTTACGCAACGGCGATTGATGGTCTCAGTGACCTTTGGGTTTTAATTGCAAATTATTGAGTAATCTACTTAATCATGAAAAATAAAAGTTCCGCTTTTGTACTACCAGGTAGGTGTTATAAACTTGATTAAGAAATGGGGTTTGAATTGAACGATAAAGAAAATTTTGATCGGGATGAATACCTATGTTGTGAAGATGACTGAAACCAATCGCGAGTATAGAAGTGTTATATACTTTTTGGAAAAAGATGGTACATATTGGGCTTTAACTTATACACGAAAGGACGCTGGGGTATGGAAAAGACTCGCCGACATATTTATAAAGTAAATTACTGGTCTAATAAATAGTTTATATGGGGCAGAGAATCTTTTAGGGGTAAACTGATGCTACAATTTTCTAGAATGCGGAAGGAATTTATTGATTGCATATATGCAGAAAGGTTCTGCAATGACAGGCAGGGTTTATGGTACATCTTTTCAAGATTTGAAATAAGTCCAAAATCTTTAACGGCAAAAAATATGCTACTTCACAATAATTACAAAGTGCTTAAGGCTTGGTTCAACAAATTATCCAGAACTCTAGTTTGTTAAGCTAACGCAGGCTCCTCATATTCCTCAGCACTCTAAGACTTTTAATTATCCCCCATATCCGAAAAAAAAACTTGAAGGAAGGCGATTTGAATCTATTGAAGAGTTAAAGTCGTTATGGGGAAAGATTATACAAAACTGCAATTTTTTTGTACGGGTAAGGTTGCTAGAAAAACACCAAAATAAAAGAAGTAGAAGTATTCCATTTAATTTAGCCCTATGACTCGTTTTTCATAACTTGGTAAATTACTTGATAATTTGCCCTCGAAGCAAACAATCAAGAACCGACTTTTATGTTTAAATAACTTTTTTCTGCGTCCGTCTAGAAAATCAATTGTCTCCGATCATGTTTTAGACTAGAAAATACATCTTTACTGGTCTAGGTCAGAAAGCAACTGGTTGCCATCGTAATAACAACTCTTTACCGCCCTAGGCCGAAAAATAGCTGGTTGCCATGGCGATGAGTTGTTTTGTTGATTTGCACTATCAAACGAAGCGTCATTATAACACCAAGCAAGTTTTCACCTGTAGTTTGTTAAGTTATTGTCTAATTATGGAAGGTGACGATAGTCATTTTGTTGTCAGTGGCGGACGCAGAAAAAATATTGTACGTAACAAACCCGTAAAGTAGCTTTATTGGACTCGTATGCTTTCAGGACTTGCCTTCGGCTCGTCCCAAAACTGCTACTCTACAAGTAAAGTACCACTTTCCGGTATTGTTACGTAAATAACTATATGTGCCCCGCTTTTAAATATTCATGATGGAATTTTCCGAAATAAAGATTAAAATACTTTGAAAACAAAAAAGTTGCCTCAGAAGCTCATTTAAAACTTCCTCAGCATAAATTACAATATTTTTGACTATTTTAAATTAGTGCAGCAGGTAAATAAAACTAAAAATATCCAAGCCATTTAATTATTAGTTGTTTAACCGAAAATTATTAAAGTAGGTACACATTTCTTACCTTCACTTATCGAAGTCAATTATGGAATGTTTCGCGAAACTAAACTCCCTAGCCGCCTATTTCACGATGTCGTCAAACACTTGTTATTTTACTTGTTCGAGTTTAATTCTTTGCAAGTGATTTATACACGATATATGGTTTTTCCACGGCTGTGACCTCACATAAAACATAATATATACTGATTATCAATGACAGGTTCTGCATATTCGCAAAAAATCTGTCAAATTCTTACGTTTCATAACTAACTGAATCGGTATTATACCAGGAATTATTAGTTAAACGTTTCAGAACGTAATAGAATTTGTGTTTCATGCATTTGATTATTTTTTGCGATAATTAACTATACTGCTCTAAACAATTAAGGAATATCTAAGTTAACAATAAACATCTAAAATATCCTTTAATTGTCTTAAGTAGTGTATTTTTAAAAAGGAACTTGTGCGGTTAAAATATCTCGCCGTTATTCCGTTGATTTTGTAAGTAAACCAACTTCGTCTATTTTGGAATAGTGCACCTTGGTGGATGATTAGGTTGCTTTAACATAATTTATTTAGAGGTAATTAATTTACATACTGAAACATTATAAAATCTACATAAATACACAGAACTTCTAACACCTAATATCAGTGAAATACTAAATAGTAAATCACATCTGTTGGCCGGTATTATAGCTTCCGTTTAACTATAGTTTAAAGTGCTAGTAAATTTGAAGTTTATAATTTATCCGGACGTGTAATGAATGTTATATGGGAAATATTTGAAGATATTGTAAGTGATGATGATAAGGAAATAATTGATTTAGTTGAAGCACCTAGGAGACCACGAAGATTCTGATCAAGACCTAAACATATTAACATTTGGAATGATCAAGAATTTTTAGATAGATTCAAATTATCAAAACAATCTGTTGAAGATTTACTTTAAAAAACTGGGCATTTATTACGTCTTTCAGTAATCAGTGAGAATAAACTTAAAATTTTACTTAATTTGAATTTACTATTTGAAGTACATAGTTATTACTGTTGCAAGAATCATGCACCAAGTTCTGAAATGCAAATATTAATTACGTTAAGATCTTATGCGACAGGAAGTGTACTTATCGCAGTGGGAGATTTTGGTGGTATACATAAATCAACAGCTTCAAGAGTTATTCGTGATGTAACAAAAACAATAGCTGCTTTAGCACCTACATATACAGGGTGTCCCAAATTCGAGTAAATGCATGGGGATCTCGCTTATCAAATTGGACAAAATTAGTTTTGCTCTAATTTTTGTGGTAAAATATCATTTTAGATATTAAGTGTCGTACATCATTGAAATCAGAAGACAAAATGCTATCCGACTATGAGATTAAATTTTTTTGCCGTATTTTAAAAGAAGAAGTTGATGAGTTTCTGAAGAGACGAAACGTTATTGGAAATTTTATGTTACCTTAAATATAAAGCGAAAGAAGTTGCCAGGGAGAAGTGCTTCCAGATTGTTGATATCTTAAAAAATGTAGGAAATGGGACAAAAAAAAACGAAAATCAATTTTTCCAGTTTTTCTTGAATAACTTTTGAACTAAGACAGCTATGAAAATTTTCTTTACAGATATTTGACCTCGTGGCTCTTAAGATAAGCGAGATCGCCGTGCATTTACTCGAATTTGGGAAACACTGTATAAAAATGCCAGAAACGAACGAGGAAGTAGAGCAGACCAAATATCAATTTTCAAGAATAGCAAAATTTCCGAAAGTAATTGGAGCAATAGATTGCATTGCGCACATTTTCGACTGCAGTCATCTGGTACATAAAGTTTTTGATAAAACAATATTTTTAGGAGGAGAAAAAGCAGAAAATTTCAGAAATAGAAAAGGATTTTTTTTCTCTAAATGTACAAACTATTTATGATGCTCGCCTAAAAATAACGAACATAATAGCACGTTGGCCAGGTGCCTCACATGACAGCACCATATTTGACAACCGCATAGTTAAGGCTCAATTTGAGCAGGGTATGTTTAGGAATTGTCTTTTATTGGGAAACTCAGGATATGCTTCGACAGAAAATCTAATGATTCCGTTACAGAATCCACATACATCTGCAGAAAACTTATACAACGAATCTTAAATTCGAACACGAAATGTAGTTGAATGGCAGTACGGTGTATGGAAAGAAAGATTTCCAGAGTTAAAATTAGGAATTAGATTAAATGTGAAAACAAACCAAGCAGTAGTTGTTCTTCATAACATAGCACTTAAAAACACTGACGATATGCCTGATGTAACTAATGAAGAAGCAAGAAGATAATTAATTGAAAGTTGAAATAGCACATCCTCAACTTGAAGGCATAATTTAATAAATGATTATTTTGCCCGTTAGTAAACTTTCTTTTTGTTAAATTACACTGGACTCTCTTTTGATATTACTTTTACTTTACCTGCAGAACATAACTTTGTCATTAAAAGGTTGGTTATATTTGTGAAATAATTCCACAAACGTTGGATAAAGTGTTTGAGTATTAAAGGTAGCTACGTAGAAAAATATATTTTTTTCTTTTCATAACTAGGTAGATTACATAAAATACGCCCTCGTATAAAGTTGTTACGGAATTTTATAATTTTTGTAAATAAAATTAATATTTAAAAATTTGCATATTTTCAGTTTTTAGAAAAATAGTTGCAGCCTTGCAGCTATCTAAAATTCATCAGCATAAAATTTAGCATCTTTTCCAATTTTAAATCAAGATCAGCTTCGGTTTCTCTTGTATTTTTAATTAAAAAAAAAAATCTTCAAAATAGGTTAATTTTCGAGTTATTTGTAAATATAAAGGGTATATATTGTTTTATTACAAAAAAAACAACGGAAATGATTTACTAAAAATGGACGAGAGGGTGCAGTAATGTCGTGATTTCATCATCACATTCCTGTTCTATAGTTCAGGGGTCGATGTTTTTAGCAAATGGAAATAGTATGTAATGAATGAAAAGCTAATGGCACTTTTGCAGCAATAAAATTACTTTGTACATTAAAAAAGGCATTTAGAAAAACTGTTGCACACTACAATAGCTTAAAAACTTGAAAAATTTACGTTTTTTTAGTTATGTTGTTGATCTTCTTGCATATGAGCGATATATTAATTCTATGCACACCGGCATTAATTTATATATAGTCGACAACCAGAAATAATATCAAAGCAATTTCTATTCCACGTATAACGTAAACATAACTAACATCCTATGTCACACAGACTTACAAATTTAACTATTTGTTACTTCAAAATAGATCACTAATACAGTAAACATGTTTGCGCCATTCCATATTCTTTAGTAATCAGTATCACAAACAAGTTATACCGTGTACTTTGGCGATATTACTAATAAATAAATTACTTGTTCACTGATGTAATAAGTACAAGCTGTAAAATATTTAAAAATATAATAAATATTGTTCCAACTGATTGATCAACAGGGGAAAAAGATAAGATAAATTTGTGCTTACACCTTAAATTAGAATAAAAATCATAATTATTTTACTGTAATAATCTTTCAGTGTTGTTCAAAATTTTCAATGTGTATTAGTAGAAGATAGGTTCTCGTGGAAAACTTTTAGGTGTTCCTAAATGGTGCTGTATTTTGTGTCAATTAACACATCAAAACTTTAAAAAAATAATTATTGTACAAATAGTCATACAATGGAAGAACAAAATTTATTCTGTTGTTCTAATTTGATATAGTAGTTGCTTTATCTCTATTTAATATTATGTACGATTAAGAACAACCCCGTGACGTCAGATTTTATTATTTTATTAATGTGACGTTTCGCCCTATACAGGATGTTTCAGACCACCCATACAAGCACTTTTATTCGAAAATGCGACGTCTGACAAAAATGGAAAAAAAATTATGTTAAAAGTGCATATGCAGAATTGACTGACGCTATAGCGGTTTTCGTTATGAAGCCGGAAGTGGTCAAATCCGGAAGTAACTTTAAAAACTTAAGTGGAACCATTCGGTTTTTATTGCATAATTAGAAAGATATTTGATAATAAACACTTTTTACTCAAAAAATTATTTTGTATAATGTTTATAACCTCAAATAATTTTTGGCCGAACATATGTTTTTTTTATAGTGTTGAGTAATTTTTTTTTATGGAATGATAGTGGTACATTAACCAAAATATTGCAGTTGTATTCAAAATTGCTTTCTCTTTACAAAAATGTGAAAATATACAGGGTGTTCCATTTGAAATAACAAACTTAGGGTCATTTTCGGCGAAACCAGAACTGAAACAATAGTGAACATATATTCAAATAATCGGGTTTGTTACACATATGGTATGTCTAAAATTTCATTTGTTTAAATACAAAACTAAAGAAAAAATGGGGTTGTCCAGAACTGAAATACATGCGAATAGGGTTTTAAATGTTGTTATGATTTAGCTACAATAGATTACAAACTACAATGATAATCAAAAAAATTTTTGGGTAGAAAGTGTTTATCAAATATCTTTCTAATTATGCAATAAAAACCGAATGGTTCCATTTAAGTTTTTAAAGCTATTTCCGGATTTGGCCACTTCCGGTTTAATCACGAGTCTGTGATAATATTCGAAAATCATTCTAATTTACTTTCCAGACTAAATAAAATACAAAATATTGTCTTCAAAACAATTCGTTGGGGTCCTCTGTAAGCTATAAATTTTGTTAGAGGTCCTTAGAGTAAAAATTTTGAGAAACACTGCCTACACAATATAATTATTATGTATTTGCGTCACTTTAATCTTAACGCTTGTCTTAATGTTTCAGGAAGGAAAGCACGAGTGATGAACTGTCGTCGTCCAACTAAATAGCAAAAAGAGAGACATGTGATTAGTTTAATTAAGTATTTATATCACCTTAAGTTAACAGTTGAAGATGCGGCTCGCCTTAGGGCTGGGGGCGGGTCGCAACTACCCTCTTGATCTCGTGTTATAGATATTGTAAGTTGCTGTATTGATGTGCAATAAACTATTGTCTATCAATAAATTATTTTATTAAACATGTTTACCTTTATTTGCAACAGACACAACATGATTAACAGGGTTAATAATTTTAGAGGTATGTACAGAAAAGGAAGCAAAATAAATTGTTTATTTAATTAAGTTAACTATAGAAACAATTAATATTTATCGTGGAAGTTCGTCAAATATATGAGTAAAGTAATCGTACCTATACATGAAAAAAAGCAATAAAATTCTTTCAAAATTGCTCAAGCTGCTTATGATACAGGTAAGAGTTAAAAAAACATCTCAAACACTAGGAATACAAAAAAAAACTACGTTAAAGGCTTGAATCACGTATTTTAGTAATTGTTTTACCTAATTTACTTAAAAAGTAAGTCATATAACAAAACTAAAATTTAAAATGATGACGTCTTCTTTGTCTCACCAGATGCGCAACATTACCAGCAACTTTTGCACAGGGAGTTGCTTGTTCGTCATTCCTTTTTGTTCTTGGTGTTGATGAAGAAGTGTTTCCTTGGAATCCAAAATCGCTACGAACTTATGCATTAACAACTACTTTATTAAAGTTAAAATTAACTCAACGCCAATCGTTTCATGAAACTGTTCATTACTCATATTTTTGAAATCGTACCCATATTTCCTTAGTATTGATCCACACTCTTTGTCAATAACATTTTGAATTTCACAAATGTCGTTCTCAGTAACGTTAGCAAAGACCGCCTTTACATGTTCGTCGATGAGAATTTTTTGTTCTTCAGCACATCTTTTCATAATTGATTTTTCTGTATCAGTTATACCTTTTTTATCGTAGCTGCAAAGTGTGATAATTCTGTCGCAATAGCAGTACAGCGGTAAAATTTTGTAAGCTAAATCTTTTCTTCTCGCGTCTTCTTCCATATTCACATTCGTGTCCTGAAGGATTTCTTTAGTTTTTTCCGAATTTTCATTTAAAAATTTAACTTTTAAACTCGAATGCTTTCCCGTCTCTTCGTGTGCACTAACTTGAAGAATGCCGTCAAGATCAATATGAAAAGTTAATTCAAAAGGATAATAAATTGGTTTGGGTGGTAGTGAAACAGAACAAAAGCCAATTTTCGTATTATTTGCTACAAAAAAGCTTTCGCCTTCATATATATCAACTTGTGCGTTTGGCTGTTTATCAATCGCCGATTTAAAGATTTTAGTTTTGGTAACAGGAATTGGCGTGTTGCGAGTTATCAAAACACCCATTAGCCCTAAATATGTTTCAATGCCTAGTGAAATAGGTGTGACATCAATACATGGCCTAACGCCCGTAACATCACTTTTTTTGAATGTCGCTGCTGCTATAGCTGCTCCGTATGCAACGGCTTCATCCCCATTAATTTCTTTACTTATTTTTTTATCGCCAAAAAGCTCACATAAATTTCGCCTGATTTGTGGAATAACTGTAGAACCGCCAACTACTACAACTGTGTTTATTTGATCGGTGTTTAACTGAGCGTCTTGCAGGCATTTTATTGCAATATCAATAGTTTGATCAAACAAATGAACATTTAATTCTTCAAACTTTTTCCGGGTAATTTCGATGGACCATTTTTTGTCGAGCAGTTTGTATGTTGCCGATGTGGTGTGCGAAAGCTTTTCTTTTATTTTAGCGCAACCGTGTAAAACACGGATGCGGGTGTCATCCTCTTCTACATTTATGTTTTGCGATTTTGCCTCACTTAAAATATAATCTGCTAAATTTTTGTCAAATTCGTTACCACCAAGATGGGTATCACCGGAAGTGGCGAGGACATTTATAGCGTCTTCTTGAACACTCACTATCGAAACATCAAATGTTCCACCTCCTAAATCATATACGAGCAAATTACGTAACTTATCTGTTTCTTTATCTTTATTAAAGTCCACGTAAGCTATAGCAGCTGCTGTTGGTTCGTTGATGATTTTTAAAATGTTAAGTCCTGCTGACTTTCCAGCACTTTTAGTTGCTGTTCTTTGGCTGTAGTTATAATAGGCTGGTACTGTGATTACAGCATCCGTTATTTCTTCACCTAGAAAATCTTGTGCAGCTTTTTTCAAAGTGTTCAGTAAAATAGCTGCTATTTCCTCCGGATAATAAGTTGTTTTTTTTTACCCTGAATACTTATAACCGGTTTGTTTTTATCATCGGCTGTTACTTTAAACGGCCAATATTTTATATCATTTTTAACGCGTTTATCGCTAAAGCTTCGACCCATAAGCCGTTTGGCATCTAAAATAATATATCAGTTATATAAATTTAGATTTTAACAAATAAATCGTTTACCGTAGACAACATTCTCCAAGTCATCCTCTTCCTCCTTCGCGTATTTACCTACGACGATTTCTTTGTCTTTAAAATGTACATACGAAGGTGTAATTCTTTGATCTATATTTGGCACAATCACTATTTGTCCATTTTTCTCAACAGCAACACAACAATTTGTAGTACCTAGGTCAATACCTATCGCATTTTTTTTCTTGGTGTTCATTGTGCACGTATTTAGTCAATGTTCAAGATAAAACTATTTCAATGTAATTTAATCACAATGATTAATCGCTTTAGATATAATGATATGCGAGTTAATTTAACTGATAAGCGTTTCAAGTTCTGCAACTTCTATCATTTTCCAATACGCCGAATTTGAAGATTGTGGAATATTAATCTGATGCTGCCAAAAAGAGTGGATTATGTAATAAGTAGCGCTTATTATTTAAAACTTAAGTAAATTTTGGCGTAAAATTGTAGTTATTGATAAACTTCGTATCAAAATTGTAAATTAAAGTTACTGGTATTAAAAAGTAACCGATAAGATAAAGATTGTTCGCAAGCCATGGTTCTAAAACGTTCACTGAAACCTTAAATCTTTAAAAAATATTGACTTTCTTTATATTGTGTAATACAACAAAATATTTTATTATTAATATGACATGTACAGAGTGGTCCAAATTCGATGGGATTACATGGGTATCTCGCTTAATATTCAAGATAGAGAAACGGTTAAATTACCAAAAATGTGCAGTTTTTTGAGGCAGACTCAGTACCGCTTTAAAAATGTTCTATCATTTCCGGTTCAGAGTTATAGAAAAAATAGTGTTTTTTGTAATATTTATAATGTGTTATATATGTTAATATTGTAAAAATCGAAAAAAAATATGTAGCCTGTTTTTAAAGATTTTTATGTAAAATTCGATTACACTAAAAACTATTTTTTTTTTCGCTCGCCGTTAAAAAGTTATGACACAAACTTACCTTTTTTTAAATGGAAGCTATAGTTGGCTATGGCCTATTTATATTCCTTAATCTTTTCTCATTCCAAATATATAAGGATTGATGTATTTATTTTCAATAATACATAATTACAAAGGTTTTTTTTTTTTTAAAGAAAAACATAGTAATCTGTGAAAACAAAAAAAAACAAGACACAAAATCTTTTAAAACTCATGTCGTACAAGTTACAAAACCTTTTTAATTTGTTGTTGAGATAAACATTATAAATATTTGAAAATAAGTAATATAAACAACAATATACTACATAACTGCTGATCCTGACTACCTAAGTTTGTGTCATAACCTTTTAACGGCGATTGTAAATTTTTTTTTAGTATCACCGAAGTTTACATAAAAATATCCAAAAATATTCTCTACAAAATTTTTCGATATTAACAACAATAACAAAGATATGACTCATTATAAAAATGACTAAAAACCTTTTTTTTCTAATAGCTAGAAATCCGGAAATAATAGAACATTTTTGAAAACGGTTCTGATTTTTTCTCAAATACTGCAAATTTTTGTTAATCTAATCATTTCTCTATCTTGAATATTAGGCGAGGTACTCATGTAATCCCATAGAATTTGGCCATCCTGTTCATGTCATAATAATAATCTTTATTTGTTCTGAATATCCCAAAAAAGGTGTAGAACTTGTCACAATAATAATTTACGTGCATTACAAATATACATAGTTAATAAAAAAGAGAAAAAACACAGAAAAATGATATTTAAATATAACATTTTATAAAGTCAGCATCATTTAAATATTCGCTTATTCCATAGTAAGCTTTAGAAATCAGAACTTTTCTTAATTTCTTCTTCAATTCGCGGGTGGGAAGATTTATTATACTCTCAGGTGATGTGTTAAATTATATATAGCAATAATTGTGGAGGCAACGTTTTTTTGAAGATAGGTATATTTGAAAATCGGGTTTTAGGTTTTTTTTTTCATATTAATAATAAAATTGTTTGCTATATTGCAAATTATAAAGAAGATAGCTATTTTATAGAGTTTGAAGGTTTCAGTAAACTTTTTAGAACCATGACTTGCGAACAATCTTTATCTTATCGATTACTTTTTAATACCAATAACTTTAATTTACAATTTTGATACACATGTAATCCCACCGAATTTGGACCACTCTGCACAGATAACGAAGCAAAAAAAAAAGGTTATTTAATTCAGTTTATTAGAGAAACAACTGATATTTTTCGTGTAAGTTCGTTAATATAATAGTAAAGTAATCGTATCCATTAAAAAAAGCAATAAAGTTTCAAATATTGCTCAAGCTGCTTATCATACAGGTGAGAGTTATAGTAACATCTCAAACACTAGAAAGACCAAAAAAACTACGTTAAAGGCTTGAATCACGTATTTTAGTTATTCTTTACCTAATGTACTTAAAAAGTAACAAAACTAAAATTTAAAATGATGACGTCTTCTTTGTCCCACCAGATGCACAACATTACCTTAGGTGGATAAACACCAACTTTTGTACAAGGAGTTGCTTGTTCGTCATTCCTTTCTGTTCTTGGTGTTGATGAAGAAGAGTTGCCTTGGAAACCAGAATCGCTAAGAACTTATGCATTAACATCTACTTTATTAAAGTTAAAATTAATTAATCTTTAATTTTTTGTGTTCAACTTAACTCTAAAAGGCAATCATTTCATGAAACTGTTCATCACTTGTATTTTTGAAATCGTACCCATATTTGGTCAGTATTGATCCACACTCTTTGTCAAAAACATTTTGAATTTCATAAATGTCGTTCTCAGTAACGTTAGCAAAGACCGCCTTCACATGTTTGTAGATAAGAGTTTTTTGTTCTTTAGCACATTTTTCCATAATTGATTTTTCTGTATCAGTTACACCATTTTTATCGTAGCTGCAAAATGCGATAATTCTGTCGCAATAGCAGGACAGCGGTAAAAGTTTGTCAGCTAAATCTTTTCTTCTCGCGTCTTCTTCCATATTCACATTTGTGTGTTGAAGTATTTCTTCTGTTTTTTCCGAAGTTTCATTTAAAAATTTAACTTTTAAACTCGAATACTTTCCCGTCTCTTCGTTTGCACTAACTTGAAGAATGCCGTCAATATCAAGATGAAAAGTTAATTGAAAAGGATAATAAATTGGTTTGGGTGGTAGTGAAATAGAACAGTAGCCAATTTTCGTACTATTTGCTGTAAACAAGCTTTCCGCCTTCATATAATATATTAACTAGTGCGTTTGTCTGTTTGTCATTCCCCGATTTAAACATTTCAGTTTTGGTAACAGGAATTGACGTGTTGCGAGGTATCAAAACACCCATTATGCCTAAATATGTTTCAATGCCTAGTGAAAGAGGTGTGACATCAATAATTGTCCTCGCAATGCCCGTAACATCACTTTTTTTGAATGTCGCTGCTGCTATAGCTGCTCCGTATGCAACGGCTTCATCCCCATTAATTTCTTTACTTATTTTTTTATCGTCAAAAAGCTCACATAATTTTCGCCAGATTTGTGGAATAACTGTAGAACCGCCAACTAGTACAACTGTGTCTATTTGATCGGTGTTTAATTGAGCGTCTTGCATGCATTTTCTTACAATATCAATAGTTTGATCAAACAACTGTACATTTAATTCTTCAAACTTTTTCCGGGTAATTTCGACGGACCATTTTTTTTTCGCGCAGTTTATATGTTGCCGATGTGGTGTGCGAAAGCTTTTCTTTTATTTTAGCGCAACCGTGTAAAACACGGATGCGTGTATCATCCTCTTCGGAATTTATGTTTTGCGAATTTGCCTCACTTAAAATATAATCTGCTAAATTTCTGTCAAAATCGTTACCACCAAGATGAGTATCACCACAAGTGGCGAGGACCTTTGTATCGTCTTTCTGAACACTCACTATCGAAACATCAAATGTTCCACCTCCTAAATCATATACGAGCAAATTACGTAACTTATCTGTTTCTTTATCTTTATTGAAGTCCACGTAAGCTATAGCAGCTGCTGTTGGTTCGTTGATGATTTTTAAAATGTTAAGTCCTGCTGACTTTCCAGCACTTTTAGTTGCTGTTCTTTGGCTGTAATTATAATAGGCAGGTACTGTGATTATAGCATCCGTTATTTTTTTACCTAGAAAATCTTGTGCAGCTTTTTCAAAGTTTTCAGTAAGATAGCTGCTATTTCCTCCGGATAATAAGTTGTTTTTCTTTTTTTACCCTGAATATTTATAACCGGTTTATTTTTATCATCGGCTTTTACTTTAAACGGCCAATATTTTATATCATTTTTGACATTTAGATCGTTAAAGCTTCGACCCATAAGACGTTTGGCATCTGTAATAATATCTCAGTTATATGAATTTAGATTTTAACAAATAAATCGTTTACCGTATACTACATTTTCCAAGTCATCCTCTTCCTCCTTCGCACATTTACCTACGACGATTTCTTTGTCTTTAAAATGTACATACGAAGGTGTAATTCTTTGATCTATATTTGGCACAATCTCTATTTTTCCATTTTTCTCAACAGCGACACAACAATTTGTAGTACCTAGGTCAATACCTATCGCAATATTTTTCTTGGTGTTCATTGTGCACGTATTTAGTCAATGTTCAAGATAAAACTATTTCAATGTAATTTAATCACAATGATTAATCGCTTTAGATATAATGATATGCGAGTTAATTTAACTGATAAGTGTTTCAAGTTCTGCAACTCCAATCATTTTCCAATACGCCGAATTTGAAGATTGTGGAATATTAATCTGATGCTGCCAAAAAGAGTGGATTATGTAATAATCAGCGCTTACTATTTAAAACTTAAGTAAATTTTGGCGCAAAATTGTAGTTATTGAAAAATTTCGTATCAAAATTGTAAATTAAAATTTCTGGTATTAAAAAGTAATCGATAAGATAAAGATTGTTAGCAAGCCATGGTTCTACAACGTCCACTGAAAACTTCAATCGTTGTAAAATAGCGACTTTCTTTATAATTTGTAATACAACAAAATATATTTTTATTAATATGGCATGTGCACGTACAGGGTGGTCCAAGTTTGATGGGATTACTTAAGTGTCTCGCTTAATATTTAAGATAAAGAAATGGTTAGATTATCAAAAATGTGCAGTTTTTTGAGACAAACTCAGAACCGTTTTCAAAATATTGTATCATTTCCGGTTTTAGAGTCATTGGTGTCATTCTGGTGTTATTTGCTGCCATTTATGCTGTGTATCTACAACTCTTAAAAAATATGGATTTTTAGTGGCATAATAGTTTAAATTGTGCTGATTAACTGTTCTGGTTGGTGGTTGACAGTTCACACAAATTGTTTTGATTTTTCAAAGGCTACTACCGATATTTTAGGTAAAATACTCGCAAATAATCATAAGAAACGAAATAACTTCAAAAATATTATATTTAGACATAAAACATGCTTAACAACTTTGAAAGATAATTAAATTGTCTACAAGAAAATGTAAAAATATATAGGGTGTTCCATTTAAAAAAAATGACTTACATGCGTTTAAAGTTTAGCGAAATGGACCGAGTATAACGAACACCCTGTACATTATTTTAAAAATGTAACTAGTCAACAATCACTATGACACTATTGTCTAATAAATTACCAGAGTGAGTTGCTCTGGTTTTGTTACGTTAATAAATATAAATATTTTTATAAAGGTCTGCATCTGTCAAAATTTTCAAAAAAAACGTCAATAACTCAAAAACGGTTCATTTAAGACATAAACAACCTATATTATTTTTGAAAGAGAATATAATTTTACATCCAAAAATTACAAAATATACAGGGTGTTCCATATAAAAAAACAATATTTAGTATCAGAGCGCAAAAACAAAACACTGTGTATAGTTGAAAATAATTTTAGGTTATGTAGTAAATGACTACAAACAACTTTTATATTTAACTTTTTTTAATATTATTACCAATAACACAGCTATCGAATAATTCGTCTTGCTGCGACATCCTGTATACACACGACAGGAAGCTGTAATAGATACAGGTGAAACCTCTCTTACTCGACTTTCAAGTGGGATTATAAATATATAGAAGAAAATCGACTTTAGGAGGTTCTGTTAAATATGCAATTGAAGTGCAGAATTAAGACAGTTTCATAAAGTTCAAAACGGTACTAATGTTATTAGAATTTTTACAGTTCGTGTGCACCGATTTCAACGGACTATTTTCTAAAGTCGAGCAACTAAGGTAAATCGAGTTACAGATGGATCGAGTAATTGAGGTTTTACCTGTATAAGCAATGAACGAACGGCTAGAATAAGAAAGGAATTAAAAAATAAACAAGAAAAAACATGCAACAGGATGTCAACATTCAAGGAATAGATAAAAAAATTGTCCTAACAACTAAGACAATAAATTTAAAAATTAGAGACTATCAGTATATTTATTATTTTATTACATACAAATTATACCTCTTACACAAATAATACATAAGAAATATGACCACATTAAATAACCTTCCATGTAATAAATCTTATATTATAACGCAATTGCACTTGTTAAATGTATTAATTGCTTGTACCTTGTAACAAAAAAAAAACACTTTAAAACCGTAATAATTTTCTATATAGAGACAGTATATAGAAAGCACATGTTACAAGTAATAATAATTAGTGTATTTTGTTTTCAGTTTTATTACTTCGTAGCCACCAGAGCGTGACACCTTGGTGAAATACGGTCATCTGTCACCTTAGAAACATAACACTGTATCCCTTTTTCTTTTAAAAATTCAACTCTATCACAAAGTACGACATTTTCGCATATGCTTTGTATTGCTGTTTGAAAAGCGGTTAAAATCTCCGCAAGGTGACAATTTTCTT
The DNA here is from genome assembly GCA_947652605.1 of Elmis aenea. Lineage (NCBI taxonomy): Eukaryota > Metazoa > Arthropoda > Insecta > Coleoptera > Elmidae > Elmis > Elmis aenea. The sequence continues at coordinate 11,227,928 of OX393578.1, read as the reverse complement.
TTTCTTGGTCCCATTTTTCATACAATTTCTGCTTAAAACCATGATCATCAATCAGGTTAGTTTCCTTATCGTCGGCTGTATTGTGAGTAACCTTGTGGGTGGTTTTCAAGTTATCTACATAATCTTGGAAATCAATTTCTTCCTTCTTGCCTTTTAACTTCCCCGTCTTTCTTTTAAGACGTTCAACATTGCAGTTTTCTGAAACATTGTAAGTTACACTTTGACCTTGACCATACAAAAATGTTTATAAAGTAATACGAAACGTGAATTACTGATGAGGTCAAAATTTAGTACGTCGGTCATATAGTTTTAGTTCTTTAATTTTTTTTTGCTCATATTTTAGTGCTCATCATCGCTGTGTAACATACATCATGATCAAATTAAATTTGTAATTTATTTACCAGTATATTTTGGCAGGAGAACTTTTTGGTTTTAAAACTTCAATCGCTTTGTAAAAATATCATGTTAATGGAAAAGAGTTGGCTTTAAAATGAGGCGTTGTTTGCATAAACAACACTTGTAAATTTTTTTTCAAATCTGAGACTACACTTTCAATGGATAATTGGCGCCATTTCCTACATCCCTTATGCAAAATAATTCCGTTATTACCCCAGTAATTCATAGTATAAGCGCGGAAACTAATGATCCTCCAGCTCCTGATATTGATGCAGACGAAAAGAGCAGCCAAAGTAGCGAAAATGAAAAATTTCTAAAATTGACAAGTGTTGTTTATGCAAACAACGCCTCAAATGTTATGGTTCTATGATAGTCATATTAACCTGGCCGGTAATTTATCGGTAATTAAAACAACGCAATTTTTTGTTTCATGGCGCATTAGTTCTAAAGATGGTTTTCGTTAAATAAATTTATTACCATCAAAATTAATACATATAAAAAATCTATACATTGTCGATAACGGATTAGTACATTACTGATGTCACAGCGATTTAAAATGATGCAATTTGCTTATTAATCTAACTATAGAGGAATAACATTAATTAGTGTACCAGCGAAAATACTGGCAAGAGTAATGAAAGGTAGATTAAAATAAAAAATAAAAAACACACCACAACAATTCCAATACGGTTTCAGAAGAGGAAGGAGTACAAAAGACCCAGTCTTTATACTAAAATAAACAATCGAAAAGAGCTTAACAAAAACAAGGAAATACATAAATGTTTTATAAACTTGGAAAAATCATTGGATAAAATCAAAAGAAAATACGTATGAAGGGGCCTAAGAAGAAAAGGAATAGAAATAGAAACAATCGACATAATAGAAGTGATGTTCGATTAAACGGTAAATATTGTAAGAACCTGGAATGAAGAATCGGCAGAATTTGAAACAAAAGAGGGCTAAAACAAGATAGCTAGAAAATTAAAAGAAAAAACATAACTGAGTCATAGTCGCGGAATCAGAAAAGAATATGCAATATAATGTAGAAACTCCAAACTAGGAATTGAAAAAAATCAATATGAAAATAAATACAGAACTAACGAATAATTTTGCCCACAATAAGTTGTTTAATTCTAGTGTCAAAATTCCAAGAAACTGACTACGCAAGTTTAACTGCTTACTGTGTTGCAAAAGTTGCAGTTTATATAAAGGAGTGGTTTGGGTTTTGTGTTTCTTCATGGATATATCACTTATTATGAGAACTGGAGTGTGGTTTTAATTTGGAACGTTTCCCAAACTTGATACTCATTGACAAAATTAAAACAAATTAATCCAATTTGTGGAAGACACTTAACTGATCGTTTGTCTTAGTCTAATGCATCGTCAAGTAGTTTAAATTTTTGAGCCAAGAAAAATGTTTTATTTCTTTATCTTTAAAGAAGTAAAACAAAAAACGAGACCGTTTCACCTAGGCAACTGCATCTAGAAACTCTAAACCAGGAATTGGAAAAAATTAATATGAAAATAAATACAGAAAATAACTAGAACTATGATCGTTACAACAGAGACAAAGGGCACAACATCACTTTAAATGGGTTTAGGTTTGAACAGGTAGAAGACTTTAAATAACTAGGAGTGATCATGGAGAAAAATGGAGGAATGGACAAGAAAATAAGCGAAAGGACAGAAAATGTGGCAAGAATATTTAACATTTTAAGAACAACATTTTTTGGAAATAGAGAGGTCCCAAAACGAACAAAAGTAGAAATGGTTAAAAGGTAGTAACTCCGGCAGTTTTAAATGGAAGTGAAACGTGGGCACTCACAAACAAAAACAGCAGCCGGTGAATGCAGAAAAAATGCGATTTCTAAGAAAAATCCAAGGAAAAACCAAAATAGATAGAATCAGAAATGAAAAATATAGAGAACATTGCAGATAAAATCAATTAAAACAAAAATACAAAAAAGGCAGCTGGGATGATTGGGTCACATTTATAGGATGAAAGAAGAAAGGTTAACCAGAAAAGCCTATGAAGCAAGATCACAAGAAAAAACCAAAGAGTTAGACCGAGAAAAACCTGGCAATACGAAGTAAAAAAAAACAGCAACGAATAGAACATCAAATGAAAGACATAAAAAGCTAGCACAAGACAGAAACACATAGAAAAAAGTCAGCACAACACAACTCAACAGGCCTAGACCTAAAAGTAGAAGAACTAATGACTAAATAAAATAAAATCTTAGAATAACCACAATTTTACACTTTTTTATTCTTCAGGCTTTCGCGGCTATCGTCCATGTTACAATCGTCGTTCCCGGGTTTATCAAACGTTTGATAAAGACCAACATAGGATGGTCGAAACGTCACACAAATCAAGAGGACGCGGTTCCAAACCCGGGAACGAATATTATAAAATTTTACACTTTGTGAAAATAGCTAATAGTCTATAGACACTTTAAACCATGACCTGATCAAAATCGACATGAAAATAAATGCAGAAAAAACAAGAACTATGATGATCACAACAGAGAACAAAAGGCACAATATCATACTAGAGATGTTTAGGTTGGAACAGGTAGATAGCTTCAAATATTTAAGAGCGATGAGAAATGGGGTTTTGGACAAAAAAATAAGTGAATGAACAGGAATGTTAGAAACGTATTTAATAGCTTAATAACAAATTTTTTTGGAAACAAAAATCCTTAAAGAAACAAAAATAGAAGTGGTAAGAAAGGTTTTTTTTTGTACGGACGTGAAACTTGGACACTCCCAAACAGAAATAAAATGTGTGTAAATGCAATTGAGATTTCTAATCTTCTAATCTCTCTCTTATCTCAATAGTCTTTCTGTATATCATGTGTTAAATTAATTAGATATGTCAGTCACCAAAATATTTAGGACAACTTCTGCAATCACATTGGCTTATAGATTAACATGCAAAAATGATTACATGAATATTTAAAAAGAACTAAGTAATAAAGTGATAGGAGTATTTATTTTCCTGTATAAGTTACAGTACAACAAGAATTCAAATACATAAATCAAATTAATTATTATTGCGATGAACATGAAGCAGGAACAGACATTTTTGAACATGTATAATAAATTTACATTTCCACACAAAGTAATCTTGCTACCCGGAGCATGAAATAAGTATTATAATTAGAAAAACGCCCCAACATCTTCTTTGTATTTAACAACTTTAAGAAAACAATCTTATTTAGGATAACACAGAATTTAAGGTGAAAATAAGTGGCTGGAAGCTTTGAAGTGTTTATGTAATCACTATCAAACAACATAAAAAATCATTAAAAGTATAAAGAAGACGAAAAGCACAAACGCGCAATGGCTGTCCTTACTTTTAATATTGACATACGCCTATTTTAATATTTTTGAAAAATATTGTTGACGAAATTGTAAATTATAGTGACAATGGTAAGACAAATTGGTTTTCTACCTTCAATACAAAAAATTAATAACTAAAGGACCTACTGGTCGAGTAAAAAAGACGCAAAATATATTCATTGCTTGTCTACATAAATATACATACATAAATTTAAAAATCGTGCAGGCTGCGACCTCTATTAGTGACATTTTCTACTTATATTTTGTACCAGGAGCACATAAGGAGGTGGCAAGAACGCTACGACATATGCGACTGCTACAACCAACGTGTTAAAAAGAGACAAGCAATGCCTTGCATTTCTGGACTAGATATAAGCATCAACGTCCGATACAAAATCTCTCTCCTTTTAACACATCAACAATGTGGCGTTCATTTGATGTCCGTATTTTAAGCATGTTTACCTTCATTCGACCATAACAGCTGATCTTAAAAGATTTTAAAAAGTTAAATTTAAGCCTTAACATCGTCATTCAGGGTAAAATAAGAAATATTTGCCTCCCTAACTTAAATATTCTTTCAATAAATGCAAAATTCAAAGCTTGAATTGAGAAAAGTTCAGCATAACAAAAGACGCGGTAATTTCAAAAATTAAAAACCCTTACAACTTTTCTCATATCTTCGCCTATGTTTTAAATAACAATTATTTACCCTCAGTTGGTCCGAATCATGATTAAAAAGTTTTTAATAAAATGTGTGAACGGAATTTAAGGCCATTTTCTTAAATTGACAGTATTTTAGCTACAGTCTTTGGGGACAATTTTGCAAAGTGTAAGTTATTGTTTAAATTTTCATACGGTCTTGGGAACGGAAAACGTTCATGACAAAAACGGTAAAAAGTGTCTTAAAAAATTCATTGCTAGACTAAATAAACGTCATGAAAATACAGTGACATATTTCAAAACCAAAATAGTAGAAATTTCTTTGGAACTGCTAAGAAAAAAATATAGATTCGTACAAACAACAAAACAAATAAAGATAAATTCTTTTCTAAGTTTATTGTTAATCATCATGCTTGCAATTTTATACCCTTTTATAAGTAGCAATATACCACAAACTTATGATTTTGTCCTACTCATAATACAACTCCAATTCAGTTTCGGGTAATATAAAGAAATCAATAAATGTTACCAATACGTGTAATATTCTAATACCTTAAAAATACTTTTACAGGTAATATAAAAACTGCTTTTTACCTATTTTAGCTTGTCAGAAACTAAATTAATCGCTTACAGTACCCAACTTAAAAAACATTAAAAGTAAACAAATTATTATGGATTTTAAAAACATTTTGTTAAGTTCTCTGTATCTCTTCTTGATATTTTACTGAAGTTTCTGAATATTTTAAAAACAAAATTACAGCAGTTTATATAAATTCTGCAGAGTACCCACTAGCGCTACATATTATAAATTCTAAAATCGTGTAAGCTGCGACCTCTATTATTGACATAATTTACTTATATTTTGTACCAGGAGCACATAAAGGAGGTGACAAGAACGCTACGACATATGCTACTGTTACAACCAACGTGCTGAAAAGAAACAAACAGCGCCTTGCATTTCTGGACTAGATTTAAGCATCAACGTCCGCTACAAAATCTCTCTCCTTTTAACTTATCAACAATGAAGCGTTCATTTGATGTCCGTATTTGAAGCATATTTACATTCATTCAACCATAACAGCTGATCTTAAATGAATATAAAAAGTTAAATTTTAGCCTTAATAACGTCATTCGGGGTAAAATAAGAAATATTTGCCTCCCTAACTTAAATAATCTTTCAATAAATGTAAAATTCAAAACATGAATTGAGAAAAGTTCAACATTACAAAACACGCGGTAATTTTAAAAATTAAAAACTACTTACTTTTCTCATACCTCGGACTATTTTTTAAATAACAATTATTTACCTTTAGTCGGTTGAAATAATGATTAAAAAGTGTTTTAACAAAACGTTTACATGCCTATTTTTTAAAATAACAATAATTTGGCTAGTCTTTGGGAAAAATTGAAATAATGCATTACCTAAACCAGCTGTTCAAAGTTTTCAATAACGTTACAAGTGTATAATAACCTTGCAGTTTTGTCGACAAAAATGTTTAAAGCAGGGAATGAGAACAGAACGAAAACGTTAAACGAAATTAACCGAATTTTTTTAAAGAAGAAAAACGAAACCGAAAACGAAATAATTATTTTTCGTTCAAGAACGAAAACGAAATAAATATTTTCCAAAACCGGTTTTAACCGGTTTTGTCGCTATTTCAATTTTATTTGTTAAACACAAACGCCAATTTACATTCTGTGCTGGGGAGACTCCACGAGGCAGTAAAAAATCTCACTTGAAATAAGTGAGCTTCACTTTTCTCCATATATTTACGTGAATATGTGTATTAACAACTTTATTGCTTATACTTGCAATTTCCAGTAACACAATTAACGGTACATATATTCTCTATTTCTAATTTCTTTTTTAGATCATCAATATAGAATATACCCTTGATTGGATATATATTATCAATGTGTATGTTTTATTTGCGTTTAGACATAATAATAGTAAAATTTATTCTTACTTCTAAAAGGACTAATGTAAAAGAAGATTTATTGGAAGATGTGTTGCTAGTTAGATTTAACGGAATGTGAAAATGTATATTGTATTGTATGTACAAACTATAAAGTTAAAATATATATCGTTAATATAAGTTTTTTTTTAATATCTTTTTTATTTATAAAATTTAGTAAATTATCCACTTGAATTCATTCTTTTGTCTTTTTTTTAAATAATTACAGCAGGATCTTATTTATTTCAAATGCATAGATTTTTAGTACTAAAACAAATTTAAAACAGCACTTGCTATATTTTCATATTTTTAGATAAAGATCGTGTGTCTAATTTAACCTAATCACGTTTTGTTTTTGCACCTTACAGGTGTTAAACTTAATAAAATGGTTAAATGTTAAGGTGTTTAACGATTTGGTAAATTTAAAATGGCGATGATTCGCCAGTCTAAAACATGATGTCCGTGAACATCAAAACCCATCGTCATCGTTTGTATTTTAGTTGAGACGCAAATATTGTTTTCGTATTTATAGAGGGTTGTGGTGACTAGAAAAAAAAAAAAATGATTTTTTGACGACAAAAAAATATTGTAAAACCGGTTTTAACCGGTATTATTTCGGTTCACGAAAACGAAAAAAGATTTTTTTCGGTTAGAACGAATAGAACGAAAACGATATATTTAGTTTTTGTTCCGAACAGAAACGAACGGAATTTTTTTCGTTTCTAGTCCCTGGTTTAAAGGTTTGCAATGGTCTCCGTATTTTCTAAAAATCCTAAGAACACCATAAGCAATGCATTTCCGGCTTAATTTTGTTTAAAAACGGCCTGAAATAATTTTTACAGCTCCTCAAAATTTTTAAAAATATTTAAAAAATATACTCTTGCTTTTTATTTAACAAAAATTCAAAAGTTTAGCAATAGTCATATTTTTAGAAAATGTTAAAGATACTATAAGCAATGCAAAAATGTCTTTTGTTTGTTTAAAAGCGACCTAAAATATTTTTTAATAGCTCTTCAACTTTTTTACTGTAACTCAAGTGTATAAACTCACATTTTTATTTTGTTAAACTTCGATTTTTTAAATGTCTTGTTTTATGTTAAAGAACCCTTAATATCTTAATAATAATATTAAGCATCACGATGTAAATCAAAACATTTTCAAAAAAGTCCAAAAAACGACTACAGTTAGGTATAGGGAATGCTGTTAAAAGACCCCCTAAAATAACGCTTTAAATCCAAAAATACAATAAAAAGAAGACCATTGTATTTGAAATAAGAAAGTAGATGTCAACTTCCGGTATTAACAGAAGTACCGCGATCTTGAAAATATTTTCATGAAACCGATCATATGCCAATATGGCCGTAACCAGAATTTCAAATCACTACCCTTTTTCATTCTACATATATGTATTTCTAATGCACGGTCCCAATCGATCACTCTGTATAGGAAAGCAAATTCATCATTGCCATCTTCAAAATAAATATATTTGTCATTTTGTTTAACAACCAAACTTTTATTGACGGAAATAGAAATGATTTTTAAAGAAATTGCAATTGTAGATTGGGACTATTGGGACACCTACATAAGTGCATATTTATACAGACGGCCCTGATCGATATCAAATCTATTTAACAAAATCCCCACTAGATAATTCTTTGACACATTAATCTTCGCGATAAATTTTATCATCAATTCAGTTACATTTAGATATCGTATCCTATAAATCCAGTTTAAATGGCACGAAAATAGTTCAGGAATGTTATATTTTGTATTATTCCGAAAATTGTTATTGGTCACTGGATTATTAACAATGATGATATATTTGATGTACACATTTGGTTTTGAAAATAACAGTGCTTACGTTAAATTAAAAAATAGTGACACCAAATACATCTTATATTGGACAGAATATGCACATCGGAACGATATGTACGTGGGGTTTGGATACAAGCCCTTCGAGAAATGTGAAGTGAAAAACTGTTACGGCACCAACAATAGGGAATTATTGCCAGTGGAAAACTTCGATGCAATTATGTTTTACATAATACCATTACCGTTTGTCGACAGGCCAAGCGTTCGAAGCTCGAAGCAGAGGTACATCCTAATGGATATGGAAACACCGATTCATTTGAATCGCAATCTTAAACCATACAAGTCATATTTTAATTGGACAATAACTTACCGGTACGATTCTGACATAGTTAAGAGACACGGCTACTTTAATAAACAGATGTCTAAGTATAAGCCTGCAAACGAGGAAACCCTTACGAACAAAACCAACCTAATTGCTTGGATGGCGTCAAACTGCCATAGTCACAATAGAAGAGAGGAAATTGTTAAAAACTTACAAAAATACTTGCCGGTGGACATCTATGGAAAATGCGGTAACTTAACTTGCAGCAAAGACACGGCCATGTCCAAAACTGATTGCTTTAACATGATTGAACATAAATACAAGTTTTATTTATCTTTTGAAAATTCCCATTGCAAGGATTACGCCACAGAGAAATTATACAAAATTTTAAGTAGGAACATAGTACCCATAGTGTACGGGGGTGGCGATTATAATGAAATGGCCCCTCCATATTCGGTCATTAATGTTAAAGATTTTAATACTGTCGAAGAACTGGCCACATACTTACAATACCTCGATAAACATCCCAACGAATACTTGCGGTATTTTGAGTGGAAAAAGAAATTTCGAGTAGTAGAATCTTCGGCGGTCGTTGCGTGTGAACTTTGCAAAAAACTGAACGATCCAAGGGAACCGCAATCTATTTATAATGACATTGAAACATGGAGGTGGGGAGAAGGCCACTCTATTTGTAAAACAGGCGAACATCTTCCAAAAATTTCGTTTTCAACTACGTAGAACAAATGATATGATACAACATTAAATACTTAGGTGAACAAACGCGTTACATTCAACTAAATCTGATCAGTACACAAGTGGATGTCCATACAAACGCGAATTTCACAAAAATACAAACGGAACGTAATAAAAAGACACATTTAACACAAAACATACAATTAAATAAATTGATGTGTCGCGATGGAGTTAAGAAGTAGAAATTAAAAAACTGAAAAGTTAATGCACAGCAAAAACTAATAGTTATTTACGTAACAAGCCTGGAAAGTAGTACTTTACTGGACGAGTAGGTAGTTTTGGAACGAGCCGTAGGCGAGCCCTGAAAGCATACGTCTAGTAAAGACACTCTACGGGTATGTTACGTACAATATTTTTTCTGCGTCCGCCATTAACACCAAAATCTCTATCTAAACAATAACAAACTACAGGTGAAAACTCGCTTGGTGGTGCAATGACGCTTGTTTGATAGCGCAAATCAACAAAACAACTCATCACCATGGCCACCAGCTACTTTCTGGCGTAGGCCAGTAAAGATGGATTTTCCAGCCTAAAAATTGATTGGAAGCAACTGAGTCCAAAAGGACGGACGCAGTAAAATACACATTTACTTTTAATATTTATTATAAATTGTAATTTTTAACTTATTTGTGTTAAAATTGTGCACCTGTTTTTATTGTTTTATACCTTTGTTAATATTTAAAAAACAAAACTATAACATGGCGAATAAACTAATTAAAACGATTTTATATAACGTAGCTAGAATTAGAATAATCTATAAAATACGTCACTTAACTATTGCAAAGCAAATGTCAACTTAAAGAATGAAATAAAATAAAGTAATTTATCATAATACTGACAAGTCAGATAAAAAATTTCTTATATTTCCAAACCTGTAAACATTTTAATTCTTTGGGTAATAGTTTTTCTAGAAATTGTGCAAATCTATAAGGTATTAGTAGCCCCTGAAAACAAATTACGTATCTTAGTAAGAGTTTGTAGCGCCTTTTTTGTTTTTAAAGCTAAAATGAAGTAGTTTACTATAACCATCAAAATAAAAAATCTTGTACTAACTCTCACCTATGTCTAATAATTTCTTTAAAATGTAAGTAAAAACATTAAAATGCTTATTATAACAAACTTTACTATTTGATTTTGACTTTCAACCATACTAGGGTCCTTTGATGATTAAGACTTTTTTATGGACATCAATATTTTTAATATATTTTTATGCAGTTTTTCACAATTTAATAATATACCGGGTGTAACTGAAATTAGGCTCACCCCCTTTTTTGTCTTTCATTTTAATTTTAAACAATTAAAATATTAAACATGTGACATGTGCAAAAAACTGGATTTTCTGAACATTGTACACTTTTTTAACTTCCGGTTTCTCCGGAAAAGACCCTAACTTCGTTATTTCAAATGGAGCACGCTGTATATTTTTAAATTTTTGGAAATAGGAAGCAACTTTGATAACAATAGCCCCATTTTAGTTAATTTTTATAACCTCAAATAATTTTGGGACAAAAATAAAAAAAATTATTAAGTGTGCTGTGACCTGCATAAATTGAAATTAATTATGTCAACAAGTTTCCGAAAAATTGTTTTGTTAATTTTAAATGACATTTGGGTTGCAATAGACTAGAGGTGCGAAATTGTTTTTTTGACAAAAAGTGAATTGTTTTAAATGGATAGTGTCTCATGCGGTTATTTAAATAGATTATTTTCTGGCGAAATCAACAATGCCAATAACTTGGTATTCGAGAGGTTTATGGAATATGGGAGACCCATATATTACTGGTGAAAAAATCTGCATACAGTGACATTAAAATGTATTAGAAATGTTAATTGAATTCAATTTCTTAAAAAAAAGTAAACTTAATTGTTAAAAGTAAAATGCTATAGTTTTGTACTATATATTTAGCATGGTTGCGTCTAAAAAGCTACACAAACGTTGTTATAGTAACTATAATATAGTCTACAAGTCTACACTCTGAACAAAGCTATAACTTTGTTTCATATCATATGCAATCATGAAAATTTACAACAGTTAAATCCAATCACGTGAACATTTCGTCAACTTAAACCTGGATTAAAGGATGACAACACTAATAACTACCTAAAAACTCGGTAATCTAATTCGGCTTATCACAATCACACCTGTACAATATTGATGCACAAGCGGGGCCGTCAAATAACCATAGGGTTGATGATAATTCAAACAGGACGATACCGTTTTTACAAAATCTAATTAAATCACAGTTTAGAGTATAGAAAATAAAAAGTTGCCTCAAGGAAGTGTGTTTCGTTTTTTGATTGCTATAAAAATTAAGACAATACACTAAAAAAAAAAAAAAACGAAAATATTGTTTTTCTTGAATAACTTAATTGGATTACATGGGTATCTCGCTTAATATCCAAGATATAGAAACGGTTACATTACCAAAAATGTGCATTTTTTTAGAACAGTTTACGAAAATATTTTATCGTTTCCGAACTATTTTTTCATCATATTCATCATCAAAAAATAGTCTTCATACATTTTTTCGATGTTTACAATGATAACGGAGATCTTTTTTTTCTAATAACTCAAAAACCGGAAATGATAAAATATTTTTGAAAACGGTTCTGAGTTTGTCTCAAAATACTGCACATTTTTGGTAAATTAACCGTTTCTTTATCTTGGATATTAAGCGAGATACCCATGTAATCCCATCAAATTTGGAGCACCCTGTACAGAGCAAACATTTTTTAATTTTAATTTTAAATACTGATAATGGGAGTAAAAGGTAACAGCAGATAAAATGAGGCACAATTATTTTATTTTGTAGGTAAAGACGTCTTTTTAAATTTTAATATATCTTAAAAAATTAAATTTAACTAAATTTTGTACTTCCGATATTTCACCCTCATTTTGCGATACATAAAAAAACTATTTAGAAACTGCAATTACACGTACATGGTCTAATAAGACTTTATTTTAACACGTGTCTACTATGTAAAATACAAAGCAAACTTGCATTTTTTATGGCAACGTAGTTTGGTTTGACAATACCGACTGGTATTGTAATACTGTAATTTTTTTTGTTCTTATAATATTTGTCAAGATATTTTACTTATTTTCCCACAAATACAACAATTAAATAGTCATTGAGTAATTATATTTGTGTTACAAAAAATAAATAAAATGTATACTTAAATAAGTGATTTGATTTGTACTACTAAGCTAATTATATTATACACCGCATCCGTCTCTACTTCCATAAATAATATCATATTGTGGTATTAGCGTCTTTAATAAAGACATTGTTTTAGCTGATTGCTTGACTCGAGCAGAACTAAGTTTTTCTCTTTTTACTCCTGGTTTATGAACTAAAAATGCATTGTCCAAAACTAGAAATCGGTAATCCAATAAACACAAGGCATAACCCTAAAAACAGAAATCCTGCAGTTAACAATTTAAAAACGTTGTTCTCTTTACGTTCAACGTAACGTGCATACAGTCGCCCTTAAATCAAACATTATTGCTTTTACAATAATTAACGAATATGACAAACATAACATGTAAATTCGGGTTATTATCACGGGATGGGGTAATAATGAATGAAAAGAAAAAATAATGCCCTTTAAAATTAATTAAAAAGATTACTTAAACACTCAGCGTATAGGGTTTTAAAAAAAAATGGGTAACAAAAGAAAGCTATTTTGGAACAATAACTCTTTGGGGGTATTTAAAAACAATGTAATAACGAGTACCTAAACATTTAAAACGGTATTTTCGAACAACGGTTTCTGATTAAACAAAATCACCAACAACTTCAGAATTTTATTATTTTTAGATAGCTTTAAGGTGATCATAACAAGGCGTTTTTAAAGTTCTTGTAGCGTTTTGACTACTGTTTTTTAATTTTAGCCTAAAGATACGTGTTATCCATAAAGAGAAGGTCAACAAAATTTTATTTGCTTATTTTGGTATTTTTGTAGACTTATATCTGAAAACCGGCACTCTATAATGTACGGTGACCATTATGCCAATTATGTAAATAATCAATACGAGATTGATGGAACGATTGCACAAATTCTTTAAATGATTTTGTATTCTGATAGTGAACTTCCGGTTTAGCAATTTTGAATAAATCTGCACTATTTTGGATAATGTAGCACTACCATTCCGTTTAAAAAAAAAGATTCAGTCAATTTAAAAGAAAAAAAATCGTCCAAAAATTATTTGAGGTTATAAACATTATACAAAATAGTGCAGTTGTATTCAAAATTGCTTCTTATTCCCAAAAATGTAAAAATATACAGCGTGTTCCATTTGAAATAACAAACTTAGGGTCATTTCCGGCGAAACCAGAAGTGAAACAATAGTGTAAGTATGTACAAATAATTGTTTATTTTACACATATCATATGTCTTAAATTTCATTTAATTAAATACAAAAATAAACAAATAAAGAGGGTGTCCAGAACTCAGTTTCATGCGAATAGGGTTTTAAATGTTGTTATGATTTAGGTCTAAAAGGATTACAAATTATACTGATAATCAAAAATGTTTCACGTAAAAAGAGTTTATTTATCAAATATCTTTCTAATTATGCAATAAAATCCACATAATTCCGTTTAAGTTTTTTAAGTTACTTCCGGGTTTAGCCACTTCCGGTTTAATCATGAAAACTGCTATAGCGTCAGTCAATTCTGCATATGCACTTTTGTAATAAAAAAAATTCCCCATCTTTGTCAGTCGTCGCATTTTTGAATAAAAGTGCTGGTACTGGTGGCCTGAAGCACCCTGTATTTATAGCAAACAATGTAATTTTCAAAGACAAAGCCCCAACGTACAAATAAACCTCACCTGCAACATTTTATCTTTTAACCCATCCCAGCTGAGCCGTTCATCATAAAATGGTTCGGCATTAGTTCCTATATAAATTGGTTCCCAAATACTGTACGGGCCACTCCTAGCGCTCGTACTAAACACATCGAGTTCTTCACTTTCAGATGTTTCTTTCCACTTATTAAAAAGCGGCACTTTGTGACAAGCTAGACAGTTTTTCGCGTGAAATACTACGGCCTTTTTAGATCTCAACATTCGAAATAAACGGGTTTTAGTGTCGGGAACTTCCTGGTCTTTCTCTATTTCAAAAATGGCTAGAGGAAATACGACAGGATAATCATCTAAAAATTTATTTTTATTTCTCACGATCATTTTCAAGAATCGAGGTATAACGTCAGGACTAGGATATAATTCGATATCACAGGGGAATATAAAATGAGTTTGGGCCATTTCGCGGGCCACGTTTCGTCCAACATTGATTGGATATAATAAATTATTAACGGTTTTGTACATGGTTTCCTCGTTATGTTGCCTAAATGGCGGTGTGTTGCTACAGTTGTAAACAGATTCAAAAATTTTGTCATTAGGTGGAATCTAGAAAAGAAATTTTATATAATTAATGTTGAGTGTTACTAGTAAGTATTCTTAACCTCTTTGGGCATGTGCTCAGAACTAAAATAAATGTGAAAGGTTATCAGCTCTTTTACCAATATCGATGTACAGTCTCTAAGGTAAGCAATAGAATCCAGTGTTCGCTTAAAATCTGTTCCTGGCGCATGTAAAGCAATGCTAATAGGGCCCTGCCACCGTTCAACAACTGGATTTATATTATCCAGGTAGGTATAATCACCATGCGAAGTAAAAGTAATGCTTTCACCACAACCAAACGATTTTGACGCCACGATATAATTATAAAGCACCCAATATTCCCCACGCATCTGCATTTTATGTGTTAAAGGTTTATCCATACAATTTGTTAACAGTTTTATTGGGGTCAAGTTTGTAACATTTTCATCACTTTTAGTGTAATTTTCGGAAACAATATACACTTCATAGGGATTCCTTCCATATTCGTAATAATATATCACAACTGTTGAAACAAGAAAGGCACCAAACAAAATTTTTAAATTAACATTAATTAACACCATTTTAAAAAAAAAATACAAAGCTACATACGTTTAATAATACTTACTGAGGAATCATTGAAAACGAAATTAAAATTCAATAAATATCCTTTTGCAAAAGATTAGATAACAGTCGTTTACATTGTTCTATTGTGTATAAAAACAAATTGATAAGATCGGATCGATGTGACCATTGATCAGAACCGGATTAAATGAATACAGTCGCATGGGGCCCATATTCAAGAGAAAAGCTAAAATTTTCCTACGCTATATGAAATAAACTGGTGTGGCCACCAAATGACTTTCGCCAAAAATATAGTGTGTGTATTTGTATTTGTGGACGTAAAAAGTTTAAAGTGCCGCTCCTGGCGCCCTAATTAAGCTCATTTTTGTAAATGTCAATACAACTCAACAAAAATGTGGAGAACTTTAAAAGATATCGTTATTAAGGATATGCCAACAACAAACAATAGGGTGAAATTTCAAGATCGAGATTTTGAAGATAATCGAGAAATTGCAGAACAATTTAATAAATATTTTATAAATAGCATTAAAGACATCTATGAAAATATTGGAGTAACCAAGTTTGTCGAAACACCGATATTACAAACGAGGAAAGTATTTTCATTTAAGCCAGTGACGCTAGACGATATTAGTAAAATAATGCAAAATATAAATATTGGAGGTGGTACGGACGATGTATCTATACAGGTTATTCAAGATGCACTACCTCTGATTGTAAACACAATTACAGACATAATAAATGAATCGCTACTTACCGGTGTTTTTCCCGAAAGTTGGAAAACGGCGTTAGTTGTGCCAATACCAAAAGTGAGACGAACCAAAAAATGCAAAGAATTTAGGCCAATAAACATACTACCTAGATATGAACAAATTTTGGAGTCTGTTGTCAAACGACAAATTTTACAGTTTATAGAAGACAACAATATACTATCAGACGCTCAATCCGGCTTCAGAGCCAAACATTCATGTGAAACATCATTAAATCTGGTGCTAGCTGATTGGAAGCAACAAATTGAAAATAACAAATACATTGTGGGGGTATTTTTAGACTTTAAAAGAGCATTTGAAACCATAGATAGAAATAGGCTGATTAAAAAACTGGAACAATATGGCATACGAGGAATCGAAAACAGGTGGTTTGAAAGTTATCTAACAACTCGCTATCAAAAAACTAAATTTAACAATATAGAATCAGAAAAAATTATCAGCACACTAGGTGTACCACAAGGTTCAGTTTTGGGTCCTTTACTTTTTGTGCTGTACTTAAATGATTTGGAACACAATAAAAAAAAAAACTGTAGTATAAATCTCTTTGCAGATGACACTTTAATCACAGCTTCTGATAGCAATTTAGAGTCGGCTATTAATAAGATAAATAATAACCTACACGTTGTATCAGAATGGTTAAAAGTTAACAAATTAAAATTAAATACAGACAAAACCAAATTTATGATAATAGGAAACAGGCCAATACCGAATGATGTAAGCATTAAAGTTAAAATAGATAATGAAGAACTTGAATGTGTTTCGCAAATTAAATATTTTGGCGTTATGATAGACAATAAACTTTAGTTTAACAGCAATGTGGATTACATTGTGAAAAAAGTTGCGAAAAAAATTAGTTTTCTAGGTAGATTAACAACCAAACTTAGCCTGTCAGCAAAAATTACAGTATATAGGTCACTAATCGCGCCACACTTCGATTACTGTGCGAGTATTTTGTTCTTATGCAACGAATGCGATTTGATTAAGTTGCAGAAACAACAAAACAGAGGAATGCGTGTTATTTTAAAATGCTCGAGATACACTAAAATAAGCGAAATGTTAAATACTTTAAAGTGGTTAAGTATACGTCAACAAATTACTTTTAATTGCCTTTTTTTAATATACAAGGCAATAAATAATTTTTTACCACGTTACATGACTAAAAATTTAATACAAAACTGTAACATTCACGAATACCAGACCAGGAACAAAGACGACTTTAGACTACCAAAACTAACGAAAACAAATACACAGAACGCCTTGTACTAAAAAGGGCTCAATATTTTTAATGAATTACCTGTGGAAATTAAACAAACAACTTCCATATCAAATTTTAAAAAATTATGTTTCGAATATGTGAAAAATGATGTTAAGATTTAATAGTTAAGAAAATATGTACAAATAAATATAAGCAGCATTAAGATAATGTAAAATTAGCTAAAAGCTAAATAACGATTTCTTATTATTATTATTAATATCGATGCCTATCTTATCTACGCGAGCAGTTCTTAAACTTTTATTTTGCAAGTTTTGCAAGTTTTGCAATTTTATTTTTGTGAATGAAGTCGTTCAATATTTCTTGCCACCCAAAATAAAAACCCTCACTTTTGGGTCGCAACCCATAGTTTAAGTACCACTGATCCAGGCTATAAAATAGTTAGCTGTTTAAGAAAAAAACAATTTTAAATCTTAAGATTAGTCTTTACCAGTGCTTATTAGTTTATCAATTAACAATACCACTAGATTTTACTTTCAAGATGTTATTATTAGTTTAATATTGGAATTACACCGAGTTTTGCACCCTATATTTATTATTTTCAAGTTATACAGAACGTGTCTATAAGAGAAAAAAACAAGCTCAAAACATTATTGATTGTGAAGTAACAAAATAGAAGGTGATAAAATAAAAAATGCTAATGTGGAGTCGAACCCTCTCAGCACATTTCTCCCAATTTAAATAAAAATACATACACATACTGGTACGTCAGTCAGTAATTTAGAATACACAGTTCCATCATGTTCCATTACGCTTGTCAGGGTTCATTGAAAAACCTAAGCAGTTTATTTTCAAACAAACTAATTCCATTACTTTCACTGCTACTGCAATCTAAATAAGTGTCCTTAATGTTGTCTAAAGAAAAATAATACAGCTATATAATAATATATTATACAGGGTGAGTCACGACGGACGCGTCGGAGTTTTATGGCGAAACGGTTTATATTTTCCAAATTCTGTTGCTGTTAGATTATGTAAGTCAATAAGGGCTACATTTTAAAAATATTTTCAAATATACAGGGTGCTCCAAAAAAGAGTGCCATATCAAAGTTATACTTTTTCTTATGGAACACCCTATATATTTTTACATTTTTGGATTCCTCTTTAAATTTAATTCAAAAAATGTATAAGGTCATTTGGGACTAAAATCGACCGTTCTCGAGAAAATTGCATTTTCATGAAAATACAGTATTTTCAAAAATTTTCAACATTTGAAAACTTTGACAAGTCTGAAGAAATTCGCTTGGAGATAAGATTGACAATAGATTATGTAACACTTTGCACCATCTACATTTTTAAAATATTATACAGGGCGTTTTTTACGCTTGGTCAAACTTGTAAAACTTTAAACATTGATAACTCACTTTTTTTAAATACAACATCCTATATTTTTTTACACCGTCTTATAGAAAATATATTTCTCTTTCGAAAACATTCAGGCTGTTTTTCACCTAAAATTGATATTTTCCGAGATATCGCGATTTTCTTGTTAATTATTAGGGCAAAGTAATATTTTCAAGTAGGCTATGAAGGTAGAGAGCGGTAATTTGAAACAATTGAAAGAAAAAAACAAGAAACTTATAATTTTGTCGTTTGCCTACACATTTTTGACATTTTTTTATAAGAAATTTGTAGATTTACCATTTTTACGTTTAAATATAGGTTTCTCATCAGGGCCACAATATTTTTCATATAATTAAGTTTGATCGTTTGCCAAGTCCTAAAAACCGATTGATAATGTATTAGGTACGAGAACGGAATGCTGATTAAAAAAAAAAGTAATACTGACTTGTTTAATTTTACATTTAAAAAAAAAACATGGTTGGTACTGTTTTCGGTAGTGTCGTAGTATCGTATCGTAAACAGACAAAAAATGGTTTATAGGATTTAGTAATTATCTTATAACACTGGTCCAATAAATAAAAGCATAAATAATTTTAAAAAATCTCTATTTAAACGTAAGTATGGTAAAACTACAACTTTCCTATAAAACTATGTAAAAAAGTGTAGTCAAACGATAAAATTAAAAGTGTCTTGTTTTTTCTTTCAATTGTTTCAAATTACCGCTGTCTACCTTCATAGCCTACTTGAAAATATTACTTTGCCCTAATAATTAACAATAAAATCGCGATATCTCAAAAAATATCAATTTTAGGTGAAAAACAGCTCTAATGTTTTCGAAAGAGAATTAAATTTTCTACAAGGCGGTGCAAAAAAATATAGGGTGTTGTATTTAAAAAAAATGAGTTATCGATGTTTAAAGTTTCACAAGTTTGACCAAGCGTAAAAAACGCCCTGTATAATATTTTAAAAATGTAGGTGGTGCAAAGTGTTACATAATCTATTGTCAATCTTATCTCCAAGCGAATTTCTTCAGACTTCTCAAAGTTTTTAAATGTTGAAAATTTTTGAAAATACTGTATTTTCATGAAAATGCGATTTTCACGAGAACGGTTGACTTTAGACCCATATGACCTTATAAATTTTTTAAATTAAATTTAAAGAGGAATCCAAAAATGTAAAAATATACAGGTTGTTCCATAAGAAAAAGTATAACTTTGATATGGCACTCTTTTTTGGAGCACCCTGTATATTTGAAAATATTTTTAAAATGTAGCCCTTATTGACTTACATAATCTAACAGCGACAGAAATTGGAAAATATAAAGCGTTTCGCCATAAAACTCCGACGCGTCCGTCGTGACTCACCCTGTATAAAATTTAACTTTAGAAAAATTGTTACCAAATCAAAGTTATTTATTTGAATACTTATTTAAAATAATTTACGGACTATTCAGTTTCAAAATTAGTCGTTTAGTAGTGAATTTTAAATTTGTGGTGCACAGCACTGGGCGGTAGAATCCAGAAGACGACAGGAAATCTAATTTAAAAATAATTTCATCATCTATAAACGTATGCAGGGTGTTCCAAAGATGATAACAAACTCGTATGTATCATTTGGTTTGAAAAACCTGACAAACCTTATGTATTGAATTTGAAAACCACTAAACAGTAGTTTGAATACAATCTTTAATCTCAAAAATTTAGTTTTTAGATTAATTTCGTGATTAAATAATTATTTAAAAAGGTTGAATTGGGCGTTTTCATTGTTAAATAAATGGTAAATGCAAATTACACTACTAAACTATCTTATATCAATGCAGTTTAAGTTGACAGGATATTAATTTTTCCTTGTCTATGCAGATCCAATATCAAGATAAATGTACTAAATCCTAATATCATTGAACAAAATGCTTGTTTTATTCTAAAGCGAACTACAACTTTAATATTTGCACAAAATCGCTGCAATGTATGAACACATGTTAGCAGTATTAAATACCGCATTAAAATATCTACATCGTTTTAAGTTTTTTTTTTTTTACAGACAACTGTAACAGAGAAATTTAAGATTGAAAATATTAACCAATTTCACGTTTTCGACCATATCTAGTGTGCTAAGTTTTCAGGGGAAAAAAAAACATCGCTTAACTAACAGGCAAGTTTTCTCTCTATTATTTTAGAAGTTACCAATGGCGAGTCTCGAGTTTCGAGCATACTGTATAATCAAATCAAGTGACGATGATATGAGAGGTTAAATTATTTCTAAGCTTTTTTTAAAAGCACACAGTGAATAAGTATTAAAATACCTACAAACCTTGAACAGCAATATCTTGCAAAATTGCTCTGAACATCAACATTTTTGAATGCTTCTGATGATCCGTTGATGTTAATTCTTTCCATTGGCCACTACTTTGTTGGCAAGCCAGTCTCAAAAAAGACCTTTTCAGAAAGGTTTCACCATTTAAATTTGAATAAATATCAGTTAACACTTTACTACAAGGAAAGTATTTAAATTTTTCAAAAAGTTCTGATTCATCATCCAATTCTAGACGATGATAACAACACGGCATGATTACCAGCAACTTAACAAAAGGTAGCTTTGCAAATATATTCAAAATTGTTATACTTAGATCAGCACAAGCATGTAAACCGACTATGCCAACATTTTGCTCAATTTCGTTGAAATCACTAAAAGATGTTTGTAAAAATGATTTTATTTCAGTTGCTGAATTTTCTGTAATATAATGTTGTACGTATTTGACATGAGAATTAGAGAAGG
This sequence comes from Elmis aenea, assembly GCA_947652605.1. Lineage (NCBI taxonomy): Eukaryota > Metazoa > Arthropoda > Insecta > Coleoptera > Elmidae > Elmis > Elmis aenea. The sequence goes on along the minus strand of OX393578.1, from coordinate 11,206,559 downwards.
GGTAATATTTTTCTTGGTTTTTTACTGCTAGATTAAAATTGTTGGAATTTCCTTCGACACCCAATACTGAATACTTATAATTGTCATAGAGAAGCTGTGATAAATAACCCTACAAAAAGAAATGTTTTAACACAGTAATATTATAGGCTGTATTCTCATACTTTTATTTAACGTAAAGAGGTTATTTTAGCAAAGTTTTAACCAAACATCTATTATTATGTACACATGCACAATATTAAATTTATAGTACTGAACACTTTGTTGTTAAAGTTCAAATATGAATATTACCTGTGATATTTAAATTTTAAAAAGGACAATCAACTAGGCATTGGAATTAGCTTAGAAAAAAAGTAGTAGGAAAAACAATGCATATATTTTGATTAATGAGATTTACAAAGGATGCACTCATATGCGTTTATTAAAACTTAAAACCCAATTTTAAAAAATCTATAATGTTCCAAAAAAGTTGAAACTTGAAATACAAGAAAAATATGTCCCAAAAATGCTTCTAGGTTATAATTTAAGAGTTTAATTTGATTAAATTATTTAAAGCGCTTTAAGTTGTTTATACGTGAAGGTGTTTTTTGCAGTTCAAAAACTATGTTGTTACAGGATTTTCGAGCAAGATCTCGTGCGTCAATTTGCGTTAATCGTTTCCAAAAAACCTATTTTAGCTATGCAGCGCCACAAGTCGGGTGGGTCTATTGAGGAATCCTACAAATCACTGAATTATAGCTTCAAAGTTCATTGAATGTGATTAACACAAATCAACTTATAAGGTTGGTCAAAAATTCTGTAACATCAAAATTGATGTTTTATTATTTTGCGTTTTTTTTTTGTATCAACAGTCATATCAGCGACCCAACACAAGAAATTAAGGTAACAGTAAAAAAAAGTAAAATTATATCCATGTACAGTGTGGCCTATTTTCGATGCCCATACAGGATATCTCGGTTATTATCAGACATAGAAAAAAACTAAGTACGTAGTCTTGATTTCTTTTTTCGAGAGAGATTCATTGCCGCAAACAGATTTTTGATATAATTTTTAATTTTCGAAATATAGCCAAAAACCGATTTTTGGCAATTTTCAAAAATATTAAATATCTCGCTTAGACGAAAAGAGACGCTTAGAGAAAAACTTTACAGAGATTTTTGGCATGGTTTTTTGTCCTTAATAAGATAGCAATATTCAATTTTTTTAAACTCATATAGTTATCGATATATTACACCTAACTTTCTTATTTTAAATGGTAACCATGAGCAAATTATATATTTTTGAACAGCGCAAAAAGTAAGCTTTCGATTTATGTCAAAGCCAACAATGTTTTTTTCTCTTTTCTTTGAGCGAGATATTTAACATTTTTGAAAAGTGCCAAAAATCGGTTTTTGGCTATATTTCGAAAATTAAAAAAGATATCAAAAATCTGTTTACGGCAATAAATTTCTCTGGTAAAAAGAAATCGAGACTACCTACTTAGTTTTTTTCTATCTCTGATAATAACCGAGAGATACCCTGTATGGGCATCGAAAATAGGCCACACTGTACCTACTGGCAAAGCGCGAAAATAAAATTTGAAAGTGGTATAAGTCAGTTTTTGCGAAAATGAGTGGAAGCAATTCTTCTCGACATCAATACTATTAATAAGTTTTATTATCAAACAAATACAGTTATTTAGAAAATGACAAAGTGATGGATTTGCTTCTCTATGCAGCGTCATTCAAAAAGTCTGCAACAAATGGAGAGAAAAAATTATTATCGATTTTTCAGAAAACTTTATTCTTGATAAAAGTTGGTGCATGGTCTAATACTAATTTTAAGATAAAAAAAATTAAATAAAAAGTCGTAGGACACTAAATTTTAGCAATTTTTGAAATATTCGCAAGAATAAAGTGCCCTTATTTTAAGAGATACAAAAAAATTTCACAAGAAAAACTTATTTGGAATCTAAAAATAGGACTACATTTAAATTTTGAAGATCAAATCCCAATTTTTATTTTTTAAGAAATTTTTTAACAAGTTGCAACAAATGGAGAAAAAAATATTATTAATTTCTCAGAAAATTTTATTGCTAATAAAAGTTGGTGCATGGTCTAAAATAAATTTTAAGATGAAAAAAAATTAAATAAAAAGTCATAGTACACTAGATTTTAACGATTTTTGAAATATTCGCCCTTATTTTAAAAAATTATGAGGAAAGTTACTTAGAATATAAAAATAAAGCTAGATTTAAATTCAAAAAGTTTGCAACAAGTGGTAAAAAAAAATTATCGATTTTTCAGAAAATTTTATTCGTGATAAAAGTTGGTGCTACTAATTTTAAGTTGATACAAAGTTAAATAAAAAGTCATAGGACACTAGATTAAAACACCAATTATTTAAAAGCAATATTTTGATGTCACATGGATAATATTTATAATGTATTACGTCAATAAACAAAATGTTAAATTAAGACTAAAATCTCTATCTAGTAAAGTATAAAACATTAGGTTGTTATTAAGTAAAAAAACAACTTAAGTATGCCAAAATGTAGCTAACAATTTACCAAAACCTTTTCTACAAGATTTTTTTTGATAAAATGTATTTTCATTCTGTTATCCCAGTGTCACCAAACTTTTGAGTTAACCTATATGTATATAGAATTTCATGTATACTTTTCCTTATAAGCTAATGTTCCCAGTGTTTTTATGACTTCTGTTTACCGTCAAGTATTGGGTAGTTTTTGTGTTGTAAACTGTAAACTCTTTGGCTTTTCAATTTTGGTTGACGTTTCAGTAGAATCAAAATAAAATTCTGATCAAAATCACGCATCTTGCAATAATACTTTCAATTTTAACAACGTATATTGATGTAGTTTATAAAACAGAATAAAAATAAAGAAAATTTAAACCATACAGTCATATATAATCTGTTGTTCATTAATATGGTCTTAACTGTTTCCAAATGTAACAATTTCTAGAACCAAACAGTCTTGCAGTACGCAACAGGAATACAAACTTTGTTAAAGTGCCTCTTTTAGTTAGAATGGATATTTTAATGAGAATACAGCCCAATACAGTTTGAACTTACAAGACCGGCACCAACATCAACAATAAACTTGATATTTTCCTTATCACACATTTGGTGAATTACTGAAGCTAAGCAAACAATTTCATGAGATTTTTTTCGACTCATATTCACATTTTTCGGAATTAAGGGCAACATGTCCAATTGTAAATTACAATTGGTAATTTTTGGTTTCAACGCTTCAATATTGGCAAGGAATAATTTTAGACTTTCTGGACATTTCTCCTAAAAAAATATATTATATAGGGTGTCCACTGCCCACGTAGTACGTATTTCCCCCATATTTTAATTATTAATTTAAAAAAAAAAATTGTTTGAGATCATCAACTAAAATAATTTTCAACTATACAAAGTGTTTATGGTGCCGACACGTAGCTTTTATAAATTTTTAAAACCTCCTCAACAGATTTTTGATACCTTTTTTAAACCGATTTTTGGCAATTTTCAAAAATATTAAATATCTCGCTTAAACGAAAAGATAGAGAAAAACTTTTAAAAGACTTTTGGCATGGTTTTTCGTCCTTAATAAGCTGGCGCAATTCAATTTATTTTAAATTCATATAAATATCGATATATTACACCTAACTTTCTTATTTTAAATGGCAACCATAAGCAAATTATATATTTTTAAAAAGCGCAAAAAGTAGGCTTTCGATTTATGTCAAAGCCAACTATGGTTGCTATTTAAAATAAGAAAGTTAGGTGAAATATGTCGATATTTATAAGTAAAAACAAATTGAATATCGCCAGCTTATTAAGGACAAAAAACCATGCCAAAAGTGTCTCTCTAGTTTTTCTCTATCTTTTCGTTTAAGCGAGATATTTATTAATTTTAAAAATTGCCAAAAATCGGGTTTTGGCTATACTATTTCTAAAATTAAAAAAGATATCAAAAATCTGTTTACGGCAATGAATTTCTCTCAAAAACAGAAATCGAGGCTATCTATATTGTATAGATATGTTACGCCGAATTAGTGCACTTGCCCAGTTCGTGAAATTGGCAATTTTTTTTGCTTAATTCGTGAAATAGGCACAAGTTTTGCCAAATTCGTGAAATAAGCAATACTACCAAAAAAAAATTGACAAACCTTAAACCTGATCCTCTATTAGTGACCAAGTGAACAAGGATCGGGTTGAAGGTTGGTAAAAGTATTTTTTTACGCCTTGCCTATTTCACAAAACAGGCTAGTACTAGGCATAGTATTGCTTATTTCACAAACTGGGCGAACCTTGTGCCTATTTCACGAATTCGACAAAAATTCGTATTTTTTTACGAACTCGGCAAGTTCACTGATTCGGCTTACCATATATACGGTGTCCCAGATAACATTTCCAACATGGGGATCTCGCTTATTATAAGAGATACAGGTTTGTTTAAATTAGATGAGTTATTCCCAAGTATCAGAGGAGCTACAAATCAATTTTTAAAAGTACAAAGTTCCTAGTGCTTTAGATGTTATAGCAAAAAATATGAAAATGTTAAATTTCTTTTTTCTCTAGTAACTTTTTCATCTTAATCATTAAATCAATTTTATTAGAACTTCCTTAAGGTACTTTTTAATGGAGAATGTAACTGTTATTTTAGATTCTTTTTATCGCTTAACATTTTTGAGATATTAGCCCTAACTTCATTGTTTCTTATGGACCCTAGGTTCCTAATTTTGTCCGAACTAAAGGAGGTGCAGGACCATCAGCAGGGCCGTTCACAGAAAATTCGGGCCCCGGGGGAAGCAATAGACAACGGGCCCCCCACTACTCTTAGAAAGATTTAAATTTAATTTTAATAGTATTTGTAAACAAAATATTGTGTATTAGCTCGAATCCGGGCCCCCTTGGCAACACTAGGGTTGCCAGAATATCTCTTTTAAAGAGAACATGTCCTCTTTTTTTCCCGATCATTTAGTTCATTCTCTTTTTTTATTCTGATCATTTTTTGTCCTCTTTTTTCCTTAGTTACTTTTGGTCAGATTTAAAAAAAGTATTATGGAACAGTCGTTTATGGGCCAAAGCAATAAACTCCACTTAATGATTTTTTTAAACATTTTAATGCCAAAGCACTTCATTGATGTTTAACTTTTTATGTTTAACACCAATTTCTTTAATAGTTAGGTTTAACAGCATTAAATGTCAAAAAAAATTGATCCTCGAATAATAAATTATTTATTTCAGAATAAACAATTATTCCAGGGATATACTAGTTAATACTTTTTTTTCTTATAAATATTCTGCTTTGTTTGATAGAGTAAAATATGTTTACATTTACTTTATTTTTTTACAAATTGTATTTTTATTAACTATGTAGCAAAAATAAGTTATACATACTAACTATATTTTTTATCGATAACAGCCGCCTACTTAAATACAAAACGCAACCCACTTAGCAGGTTGCGCCTACATGGTTATGCAATGTTCTTAACAAAACGCCTACTTTCGGCATTTTCAGGCAACCTGCGTAGAAACAACGTTTAATTAATTGCATACCATGTAGGCGTAATGTACAGTATGCAACCCACTAAACGTTGCGCCTATTGATAGGCAACCATGACACAAAACGCCTACCTAGACATGAAACTGATTTGACATAACAGTTACGCAGGCTGCCTAAAAATGACGAAAGTAGGCGTTTTGTTCAGCACATTGCATACCTACGTAGGCGCAACGTGTTATGTGGGTTGCGTTCTGTAATTATGAATTACAATAAAAACTGAACAATATTGTTCTTATGACAAACAAAATTAATTTCTGCAGTATACAGTACCTAGATAATCGTAAACTTCAATAAAAATTAACATAAATTGGGTTAAGATTTAGTTATTAAAGATTTGGTTTTGGACCAGAACTGTCAAAGCACATTTATTAGTAAAAATCCAATAAAAATTAAACAATGCAATATTTATGTCTCAAATATGGATTTATAAAGTATATTGCACTAACTCAATCGAAAAAGGAAATAAAAATCAAACCATATCTGGTAACGATTAAATTATTAAAAATGTTGTTTTAGACCAGAACTGTCAAAACACAATTTATTAGTAAAAATGCAATAAAAATTAAACGATGGAATATTTATGTCCCAAATATGAATTTATAAAGTATACTGCACTAACTCAAACGAAAAAAGAAATAAAAATTAAAATAGATCTAGTAACGATTAAGTTATTAAAATTTTTATTTTGGATCAGAGCTGTCGAAACACATCATGTATCAGTAAAAATCCAATAACAATAATTAATTACTGTTCTAAGTCAATCGAGAACTTGAATAAAATTTTAAATATTTAAGATAAAGAATAAGTTATTAAGGAATTTGTTTTAGACCATTAAATATTTCAGTAGAGAGTAATTGTTCACAAAAAATAAGTTGTCTTTTTTTTTTACACTTTTAACTTCTGGCAACCCTAAAGGTCCCGTTTACCCCCCCCTCCCCTGTGATAGGCCATGATCATCAGTTGCCGGAAAATCGGTGTTGTACCTGAATAAAAAATTTCTAATGGCTAATTTAATTCTTTTTAACGACATTTGGCAAGTACTTTGTAGCAAACATCCAAGTTGATGATGTTTTATTAAAAATTTGTAGATAAACTAAATATTCGTAATATGTAGTTGAAAATAATTTTATGTGATAGTAACCAACGATCTCAGATATTTCTTTTTTAATTTTAATTAATAAGCGAAATATCAAGGATCTACACACTAGATACACCTTGTATGCAAGATATCTATTTATTAACAAACTTACAGACACGACACCAAATGGCAAACTGTTTAATTCTTCATTGGTAATATCCTTAAAATGTACTAACCATTCTTCGGGAAACTGATTGAATATTTTTTGAATTAGTATGTGTGTATTGGGATAATTGTAAAGCCATTGATTTTCTTTAAAAAATTTAAGGACACTTTCAAAATATTCTTTAGAGTCGATTGTTAAACACATGACTCCTGCAAACACAAAAAGTACCTGTGTTACTGTCTCATCAAATACACAAAACTTGGGTATTTAAGAGTACTAAATAAAAACAACAAAAGATATTTATAAATATATTTATTATTTATCTAAATAATACAAAATTAATACTATAAACACATTTACTCATTATCTACAACAGTCCACAATTCGCCAGGTCTTTTGCTGGTGTTCAGATTTTTATTTTTTGGTCCTAAGATAACTTTACTGGATAAAGTATCAACATTTCCTAGGTATTTTTCACCCACACTTCGAATGCCATCACGATCCACAGCCATCAGTTCCGCTCTATGTCTTTGTAATGTATCTGGCCCTATTCCCCTCAAAAATTCGTTCATACCTTTGTTTCCGGGCGACACTGGAGCATCAACAGACTGAAATATACCCAGCTTCGCTTCCAATATTTCCTGTGCAGTTACGCGATCCAATTCTTTTTGCAACCAGTTAAAAGCATTATCGAAAACATCTAAAGTCGGCAAATTACGAGGATCTCGATAGCTGTACATCGTTAACACACTGTCATAATTAATCTTTGCTCCTCCACCATATGCTCCTTGTTTTTCTCTTATTTCAGGATGTAAATATTTTGAAGATAAAAGTCGTCCCAACACTCGTAACTTAGCATAATCAGGATCAGTGTAAGGAACTGTTAAAATCGCTTTACTGCAGTAATTAACAGGAACATTAAGAACATGATGATGACAGTTTGTAGCATCAGTGGGGGTCCAAACTTTGGTAGAACAATATGAGCGCTCATTAGGTTTACCAAATGTATTTCCTGGAAGACCATTTATGAATTTTGAATACGACCGATAGAGCCAATCCTTTTTATCATCAGCAATATTCAGCGCACACCTAAGATATTAAAGATTTAAATTAAAAGAATGACACAAAAATAAAACTGATTCACCCAATTACCCCAAGCAAAAATTGAGTTTTAAACATCGTGCCCAAAAAAGCCTAAGCTTGAGTCTCATACTAGTTTATTTTAAATTTGCTGTTTCACAAAACATGAGCGTTACTAATCGCATTTAATACAGATTGTGTACTTTTTTAAAGTAATTTTTAATTATTTTGGTTACCGTTTTTTTGCCATTAAAAATAACGGTTTCGGTTAAGAATCACTTTTACGGACAAAAAATAACGGTTAACCGCTTTAAAAACCCGATTCCATGCCCTGGTTGCTACCGAGAAAGACAAAAATATGCAAAAAAGTCAAGCATCCTTCCAGATGGAAGAGTCCCAGGAATTTGTACTACTCTGTCTAAAAGCTCAAACTAAGGTTAAGTTAAGCAGACCGAGGGTTAGGTGCTCAAAAAAATTCTGCTTTAAAGTAGCTAATAGTTATTGCCAAATAACATCAAATTTACAGTACAGGGTGGACCAAATTTGAATGTTTTATAGCAGTGGTTCTTTACCTTTTAGTAGTCGCGACCCCCTAAATATCCTAAAATATTTTCGGGGCCCCCTGGTTTGTAGTAACAAAAATATTACGATTTATTTAGGAAGATATATCTTCGATGGTCGAGTAAAATAAGGAACAAAAAATATTATTAAAAATGTTTGATAAATTTTTCCCGGCCCCTCTCAAAATCTTTCACGGCCCCCCTGTTAAGAATTGCTGTTTTATAGGATATCTTGGTTAGGTACTATAATAGTTAGCGAAAATGTTATATCGGTCTCTTCAGTTATTTTTTTGAGATAAACACGCCTGTGTTATCAGATTTTTTATACCGTTTTTCATTTTGGCACTACAGATGAAGAATGAACTTCCAATGTTTATGAAAATTTGTTATAAATAAATAAAACGAAATATTATACAGGTTTTTAAAAAACAATTTCATGCTCAATTTTAAAAACATTGAAAAAAAATTTAACTACCTAAGATTTTGAGATATGTGGTAAACTAAAAATACGACTTTATAAGAAAAAGCATTTTTTTTTTGCTTTTCAAAAACATTTAGTTTTATATATTTGCAGTGAAGTAGCCAGGATTTTTATCTGGAGAGGGTCTGGACATTTTTGTAAGTGTATCTAGGTGAACAAAACAATCAAATATATAATACAAAAAATAAGCGAAATAATCTTAAAAAAAAAGAAGCAAAATCCTAAGATAAAACTCAAGGTTGCCATGAAAAAAAAAAACAATAACCGACTTCAATTGTTTTATTTCGACCCTTGCTTATCTATTATAATAATTGTGTTAACTGGAAATAATGTAAATCGACATAATAATGTAAATATTTTAAATCCTTTTTTGTTAATGTCTTAGTAAGAGGTATAAAATGCATTCATATTATGACTATTAGCATGATTATTTTAATTTCGCATTACATTTGTTTTAATATCACTGTTTAAAGAGTGACATAATAGACAAGCAAGGGTTGAAATAAAACAATTGAAGTCGATTATTGTTTTTTTCCCATGACAACCTTGATTTTTATCTTACGATTTTGCATTTTTTTAGATTATTTTGCTTATTTTTGAAAATAGACATCACATCACCTACTACGACTGCCACTTAAAAAAAGTTGTTTTGTCAAATATCTCGCACGGTAATTTATAAATAAAAATCTGACTATCGCCATCTTATAGCAAACAAAATCTACTAAACATTTTTCCTTTGGCGTTTTTGTGTATTTGCAACAATAGCCGAAATATTTAAGTTTAAAAATTTTGATCGATTTCGGTTTTTTCGTTATATCACGCAAGCCATGGAATTTTTAAACAAAACAAGATCTTGTTTAAAATGCACTCCTAAATAGCTAACTTTTGTCCCATTTAACCAACCTTGTATTTTCATTATTTATGGAGATAGCAATAGTGTCCCATGGAAAAGTGAAAGAACCTGTATATAAAACTATTATATTTGAACAGCTCAAAAAATGCTCTTACATAATATGAAATAATGGCTCATCATTGTTCCCATTTAAAAAAAAAATTGTTTACTTTATATCTCAAACCATGGTCGTAATTTTTTTTTTTAATATTTGTTTTTAATTAAATACAAAAATGTTTATAAGAAACACTCATAACATTTACTTCTATTTTCATAAATAAGTTACAGTAAATTTTCAAAAACGCAGAAATTTCATTTTTCCTTTGCAGTTCCAAAATGGACAGTGATATAAAAAATCTGGCAACACAGGCATGTTTATCTCAAAAGAATAATCCTATAGACTGATATAAGATTTTTTTAAACTATTATAGTACCCGAGATACCCTGTAAAACATTCGAATTTGGTCCACAATGTACAGGGTGGCCTATTTTCGATGCCCATACAGGGTATCTCGGTTATTATCAGAGATAGAAAAAAACTAAGTACGTAGTCTCGATTTATTTTTTCGAGAGAAATTAATTGCCGTAAACAGATTTTTGATATCTTTTTTAATTTTCGAAATATAGCCATAAACCGATTTTTGTCAATTTTCAAAAGTGTTAAATAGCTCGCTTAAACAAAAAGATAAAGAGAAACTTTAAGAACATTTTTTGCATGGTTTTTGTCCTTAATAAGATAGCGATGTTAAATTTTTTTTAACTCATATAAGTAGTGATATATTACACCTAACTTTCTTATTTTAAATGGCAACCATAAGCAAATTATATATTTTTGAAAAGCGCAAAAAATAAGCTTTCGATTCATGTCAAAGCCAACTATGGTTGCCATTTAAAATAACAAAGTTAGGTGTAATATATCAATAATCGTATGAGTAAAAAAAATTGAATCTTATTAAGGACAAAAAACCATGCAAAACATGTCGTTCAAGTTTTTCTCTATCTTTTTGTTTAAGCGAGATATTTAACATTTTTGATATCTTTTTTAATACTCGAAATATAGCCAACACCATTCTTGGCACTTTTCAAAAATGTTAAATATCTCGCTCAAATGAAAAGATAGAGAAAAACTTTTGAGAACATTTTTTGCATGGTTTTTTGTCCTTAATAAGATAGCGATGTTCAATTTTTTTTTACTCATGTATATATTATTATATTACACCTAACTTTCTTATTTTAAATGGGAACCATAGTTGGCTTTGACATGAATCGAAAGCTTATTTTTTGTGCTTTTCAAAAATATATAATTAGCTTATGGTTGCCATTTAAAATAAGAACGTTAGGTGTAATATATCGGTATTGATATGAGTAAAAAAAAATTGAACATCGCTATCTTATTAAGTACAAAAAACCATGCTAAAAAAGTCTTTAAAGTTTTTCTGTATCTTTTCGTTTAAGCGAGATATTTAACATTTTTGAAAAGTGCCAAAAATCGGTTTATGGCTATATTTCGAAAATTAAAAAAGATATCAAAAATCTGTTTATGGCAATGAATTTCTCTCGAAAAAAGAAATCGAGACTACGTATATAGTTTTTTTCTATCTCTGATAATAACCGAGATACCCTGTATGAGCATCAAAAATAGGCCACCCTGTACAACAGTCTGACAATTTCTAAGCCCATAATTACAAAGTTTCTGGATCAATTCTTAAAATAGCAAAACATACCTTAGTTTGTTTTTGTCGAACAGCATTTTCGCCATATTGGTGAGTTCACGCAGCATTGCCTCATAACTGGAAGTATGAACTAAACGTTTCATGTAAGAAATGTGCTGTAATCCTGTTAACAAATCCTTCTGGTAAGCGGCTCCCGAGACTAAACCAGCAGCAGACTGCATTGCGTACATATGTCCAGCATCAGCAATTCCTTGAGTTAAATTTGACAGGTACAGTTGTGCCAGCATAGAAAATCGAGCAACATCTTTAAGCTCAACGAAATTAAACAAATCTGACCACAGTTCCCACATACTATCAACATTTTTGTTTAAACAATAGCTCGAGAGGGATACTCCAAGTTCATACGAATGAACTTGATATAAACTTTCAGCAAGATGTACATTTAGCTGAAGCCCTGCCGTTTTAAGATTAACCATGTTATCAAAATCTCGATAGTTCCTATTATTCGTTCCTAACTTCGTTATAATGTTACAGAATAGAGGTAGTAGCATTCTTTGCTCTGGTGTTAATTCGGATGTATTAATAACACCAGTGAAATAGGTGATACCGTTTGTGTTAACTTTAAAAATCTGAGTAGGAACTGGACCACACCATAACTTATCACGATGCACACGCTCTACATCATTACTAATATCACCTATCTGCAAGGTTGGTAACAGATTCGTATCTTGCGCGGCGTTTTGTTGTTTCAATAAATCCAAGCCCGTCGAATATATTTTTTGTTTATCATCGTATGTTAAATTTTTCGTCTTCTCATGAATTACATCCTTTTCTAAATTACTCTGCTTCTTTTCATATTCCATATCCGGCGTCATCTTTAACACCAAGCGATGTTTGTTGTCTCGGAAATACTTTTGCACCATATTTTGTAAATATTTCTTATCACTTTTAAGAGCACCTCGTACTGTGTCTAAGAACTGGCTAAGTTTCAGTAAATTTAACATATTCCCGTCATGATTCCAGGTTGAAGTGAGGGCAAATAGCATCGAGAGGCCGAAATTAGAAGTTTCATGTTTAATGGCGAGTTCGTATCCGTGTAAAACTGATTCGATGTGAGTTTCACTGAAGCCAGTAGTTACTACGTTATCTATGGTTTTATTAAACAAGTAAATAACTTTATCAAAGTCGGTTTTGTTTAAGCCTTGCAAGCCGACAGTAAAAATACTGTCACGTTGTTGTGTATCGTACCCCGTACATTGTGTAAAGCCTCCTGAAAAGTTTGGTTCGATCATTGACTTATAAAATGGAGCATTGGGCCCTTTTATCAACAGCGTTGTTAAAAATTGCAGTAAGCAAGTGTCGTACGTATCAGTGACATCGGACATAAGTAATGATATTGATAAAACATTTTGTTTCTCAAATGGCTCACGCATGTTTTCAAATCTACCATTAATTTGTATTTGTTTCGCTTCAACCCAACGTTTCTGTGGAGGAACGACGGTATGCTTTGGTTCTTGATAATCAAATTGTGACAAATACTCTCCGTTGATAAATTCCAATGTAGGTGACAAAGGAAAATTGCCATACGAGTAAAACTTTGCATTACTAGGATGATAATGGTCTTTATGGAATTTCTTCAAATCTTCCCACGTTAAACTTGGTATTTTTATTGGATCACCTCCAGATATTACTCCGTAAGTGTGATCTGGTAATATTAGATTTTGCAGTTGTTGAGCCAATATGTGATCATTTTCCGAAAATGCTCCCTTCATTTCGTTATAAACTATACCTTTTATGACTAGATCAGATGTTTTATCATTTGGATTGGCGTTTTCCAATCTCCAACCTTCTTGCATGAAATCTAGTTGTTTTAAATTGGGTTGAAAAACAGCATCTAAATATATTTTTTGCAGGTTTTGATAGTCTGTAAAGTTTTGTGTGCTAAATGGATACATTGTATAGTCAGAACCGGTCATGGCATTCATAAATGTCGCTAATGATCTATTTAACATTTTAAAAAACGGATCTCTAACAGGATATAACTTTGAACCACATAATACAGTATGTTCTAAAATATGTGGCAACCCTGTACTGTCCCTTGGTGTTGTACGAAAATTAATGGAGAATACATTATTGCTGTCATTCCTCAACAAATGTAAATATTCAGCTTTTGTTTTATCATGTATTAGACGAATTGCCGTTATATTAAAATCATTTATAGACTCAATATCCTTAATTTTAAAACCATGAACGGTGGTTCCAACTTTCCAATTTTGTATTTCAGTAAATCCATCATCTGAAATTACTTTGCTAGAGCTAGGGACTGCTTTCGATGAACAAAACCTAACCAACTTTCGAGTAAAATGTTTATAGCAAATAAATTGACTTGTACTTCTAAAAATCATTTTTATTTTCCTGAAACCAAATGTAATACATATGCTTAAACCATTTTGGTACAAAATCTAATCAATCATATCTTACCTGTTCACTTTAAATTTCAAAATGTTACACCACTGGTCAAAATATGAATTTGTAGCACGTTTGACATATAATGTTTATATCAGTTAAGTACCGACATACTTCTTAACCTTCAATTTGGGGACGCATATTAATTGCGCTACTGGCACAGGTTGTATAATTCGCAATTTCGATAAAATATGCCAAATAAAGGATATCTTTCATGATTATGTTCTAAATAAAAAAATAATGAAGTTCTTTAATGTAAAAATAATTATGCCAACCTTTTTCCTTGCAGGTGGAGGTAGGTCGTAGCATTCGGTGCAACGGACAATTACTGCCCTTCCATCAGGTGCAACTTTTAAATCACACTTTTTACACTGAATTTCAGGGGTGGCTTCAGCATTAGAACTGTATAACACTTCCGGTGGTATTCCCGAATCACCAAAACAAGTAGAATGTGGATCCTGAGGAAAAGTTCGTTATCACTAACCTAACTTTATGGTGCCCACAATTTTTAAAGATATGTTCATTTAGAAATTTTTAACACTAATACTAAATAAAACAACTTATGAAATTCTAATCAAATAAATGAATCAACTGTGACGTACATATACCGCTGTGAAAATCGTATTCAAAATTTTGAAATTGTGTTTTGACTGCATTAGCGACATCTAACAGTCAACTCAACAACAAAACGAATTATAAGAGGGAAAGTGCGAATTAAAAAAAGACTCACATTTAGATCTTCCGAAACTGCAAGTGGACATTTTCCACTAAATTGATTTAAAGTCTGTTCCTTTTTAGCTTTCATTTCATTCACTCCGGGACTTGCTAGAATATCGTTATTAATTTCTTCATCACCTAATGGAAATTTAACTGTTCCTGGAGGGTCATAATCATCCTTGCACTCATCTTTAAAATCACTAAAAGATAATGAATTGATCTATGAAATGAGTACAGCATCTTACCTTTTCCTTTGTCTTTTGCTTGAGTACCTATAAATATTGAACTTATTATTTATGATAATTAAACAAAAAATATTTTACCTTGTGATGGCAAAATTACTATGGAATAACACAAAAATATTGATAATAAAAACTCAAAAACAAGGTGAAACATACTGAAATTTTTGGATACGAGTCAGAATTTTAAATAATGAAACAAATACTAATTATTGACATTTAGTTTCTAGATTGAGTCAATACAGTAGGCCTAATTTAATTCAAAAGAACTATATTTTTAATAATTCATATCCTTAAAATGGCTTAGCTACATCAAAAAATATATATCTTATTTAGGTACAATTGTGTGTGTCTGTTAATTTTTAGTCCCAATGAAAATTGCAAAATATTTTTAAGTTTTCAAATATTTGTGTTAGATATTCTTTAGAAACATAGTTGTGTAGGGTTTTTGCAACACAGCAAGTTTTGTCAAATTTTTTATTTATTGTAACAACTGACCTAATTATTTAAAAAAAAACATATTACATACTTCAATATAACTTAAATGATAACTAGGTATTTTAATCATTACATAATTTTAATAATTCATTGATAAATGTGACGAAGATTAAACGAATTAATTATAATACATGATTCTTTTTATGCTGACACATTAACAATATTAATTTTTTATGGTAGTTGAAGTTGTTTTAAAAGTTGGTCTCAGAAAGACATAAAAAAAAAAAATATATAAGATATATTTCACCAAATTTTTGAAAGTATCAAGTCTAGAAAAGTACTTTTTTTGTGTTATACCTACTATCATCATTTATCAAAACTTACCTCAATTTTCTTAAGCAGTTTTTGATTTCATAAATGATTTTTATTTTCCTGTAAGTTTTACACAATAAAATATTATTTGCTTGCAATATAATTATTTACTCACACTTTCTTTTAAAAGGCCTTTAATTTTGAATCTTTATTTTTTAATAACTTGGGTCAATTTAATATCTTATCCATAATTACTTTTAAAATCATGCACAAAATTTTTGTTTTTAAATTTGACTGATTATTCAGTTAAATGTGACAATTGCTTACGATTTCTGGACAATACTTTAAGTTTTAAATATAGGGCAACAATAATCCACCACACATGAGTAACTTTGTTGCTATGACAATTACAGAATCGTTCAAAATGGCAAAGGTAGGCAGAATTATTAGAAAATAAATTGATTGACGTTAAAACCCATGTTGTTAACTCTGGGAAAATTGCAAAAAAACCGAAGAATGGAAACATTTTCCAAGTATTGTATTTAGATAATTTATGTAGACTGTGATTAAAACTTAATCTTTACTTTTTATTTGAACAGTTAATCATTTTTTCATTAAAGCTCTTGATAATGGCAAGGGAGAGCTTGCCAAAACGTCAAGCATATGAATACATTACACGGGTAAACTCCGAAAACCAAATTAAAAATAAGATATACCGGGTGATTAAGTTTGACTGTCACACCCTTATAACTTTTTAATTATTGAAAATAACCCCAACAAACCTTATATTTTTGAAAACGGCAACAAATTCTCTATTAAATGATGTGCATTTGTTACCTCTATGATGACGTATGTCAAACCCGTGATAGGCAACTGTTTTTTTTTTTTAATTACATAGTAGGTATACATTTTTGTTGTTGATTCGGATAGAGAATTTAATTCTGAATCCGACCATGTATTAAAAAAGTTTGCATACATAAGAAAATTTTCGAGAAAAATCTGTTCAAAGTTTATTCAAATCATAGCAAACAGTCTATTTAACATAACAAAAAATGATCAAATCCTAAAAATTATACTATAACTATCAATGGAGCTGTATTAAAAATTAATTTTTAATAAAAATAAAAACAAATAATAAACGTAGACATAAAAAATTAGGCTTTAATGTATTCACATTCCAAACACAGTTGTCCTCTATTTGTAACTGCTTGATTGAAATTAGAGTCTAATTTTTTTATGTCAACGTTTATTATTTGTTTTTATTTTTATTAAAAATTAATTTTTAATACATTTCCATTGATAGTTACAGTATAATTTTTAAAATTTGATTGTTTTTTGTTTTGTTAAATAGACTTTTTGCAATGATCTGAATAAACTTTGAACTGATTTTTCTCGAAACATTTCTTTTGTAAGCATACTTTTCTAATACAGTAAATTCTCTCTAAATGCAACATTGTTAGATTCAAATGTTTTTTAAAAATGCATTTATAGAAAAAAGATGCATTTAGAGAGTAAAGGAAACCATTTTTTAAAAATATTTTTAAAATCTTTCTATTATACAGGGTGTTGCATTAGGTAAAGAAAATGTCTTTCACTTTAGTATTTTCAAGTTTATTTAAAATTTCACACTTATCCTTAATCGTTAAATTAACTTTCTTCATGATTGATTGATTGACTGTGACACTGAGTTTTTACTACGGGTAGCTTGATTTTTGAAAGTTGCGTTTATAGAATGTTTTTGCATATATGGAGTAATGCATTTATAGAGTATGATGCACTTATAGAAGTTGCATTTATAGAGAATTTACTGTATATGGTCAGATTCAGAATTAAATTCTCTATCCGACTCAACAAAAAAATGTATACTGTTATTTAAAACAAAACAGTTGCCTATCGCGGATTTGACAAACGTCATCATAGAGATAACAAATGCACATCATTTAATAGAGATTTTGTCACCGTTCCCAAAAATATAAGGTTTGTTGGGGTTATTTTCAATAATTAAAAAGTTATAGGGGTACGACAGTCAAACTGAATCACCCGGTATACTTATAATCCACACTTAAATTTTTTTAAAAGGTGACCACGGTGGCTTATAAAATAAAAGTAAAACACTACGTTTCCACTTACCAACAATACTTATATTAATATAAATTTCATACATAACAAATATGAAGTAATTAAATAGACAATACAACATATACATAGGTATGTAATTCAGATCTGTATAATACTTATAATTATTAATACAAAATACAAATAGGTATGTATATAAAGCATATAATTTTTGATCTAGCTTACAATCACGATTAGGAGGCCTTGTAGCCAATATAAATTTTGTACAAATTAAAGTTAATTTTTTAGTGGATCCAGACTTTCAAGTGAAAAATCCTCATTTCCAAAACTTATTCCACGACTAAATCCAGTCTGAAACAAAACAAATTTGATTATAATTATGTGAATCTAACCATGATGGAAAGTTAGATACAGTAACATACATATTAATAAGGACAAGATTACATAATATTTTAATATGTTATTACGCTCATCTTAATTGTAAGTGTATTCAAAAAACTTAAAGTAAAATCTTTGGCGTATAAACTTGAGAACAAAAAGGCACTTTCGAAATATTTTTATCACAGAAAATCTGTTGATAATGTAACACTTGACTTTGGTTTACTTTACCTTCATTTCCAAAATTCTTTTATCGAGTATACCAATGGCATTTTCTATATCTTGTGATGTGGCTGGTGATCCTCCAAAGTCTCCCATCTCAAATGGGTCTAGTACTTTGGAACTTGTGATGCTATTAAAAATAAATTAAGGTCTTTATACTTTACCCAACAAGTACATTGGAATTTAAGTAAATTAAATATAATATATGTGGAATCTAATAACATATTAAAAAAGATTGGGACCCTATGAATATTTTGTGATATATCTTAAAATAAAAAAGGTTTAGGGCTAGAAAATTTTTACCACACACTCTGTATATCTTGATATTTAATACAGTGGATTCCACTTAATATGGACACATTGAATCTAGAATCTGGCCCAATTCCACACAAGAGTAAAGTACGAAATACATTTAATTAAAACAATTTTATAGGTTGTAAAATGCCTTCACATGCACACATGTGAGCTAGTCGAAAGCTCGTTGTTTTGTGTTTTGTGGCGTCTTGTCAGTTACATATTGTGTTTTTCTTACACTTCACTAACATGCGTAAAAGTATTTTTAAAAAAAAGATAAACAAAAGTACTCATATTTATAAGAAAACATTTAAAATAAAAAAATTATAATGAATTTTGTAAAGAACACACTGAACTGTTTACAATTTTTTTTGTAATTTAAACAATTTTGCGTTTGAATGACATTTTGCTCTTAAATTTACTGTCCGGATTAAACAGCATTGTGTTCCAAATAAGCGAATTAAATTGCTAATATTTTTTTAATTTGTTTTATTTTCTTTAACATTTGGCCCAAATAAACTGTTGTCCCGATTAAGCGAAATCGTCTGTATTTCAAATGGAAACAAGACTTCTGAGCTACATTTAATTTTTAATATAAATTTAAATACCTGTTAGGTGATGTAGTTGTAGCAGGTTGACTTGTAAAGGAAGATACTCCAAATAAATCTTGACCGAATGTTCTGGATGAGTTATCACTGTTGCCTAAATTACTTCGTCTAGCTGCTTTGGGAGGTGGTGCCACTATAAAAAAGAACATACAAAAGTTAAATAAATAGAACATTTAAATCTGTGCATTGTAGATCTTATGTTGCTACATTATATGAAAATTTGTAAAAAATAAACAAACGCAAAAACGGTTGCAACATGTTAAAACTGCAGAAACTTTTGCAATAACTTACACAGTGGAGGACTAGCAACATTGCCATTGGTGTTTGGAAGAAAATATGATGTATTGTTGTGATTATTTTCGTAAGACCTAGGATCGAAGTCATCATCATCTTGGTCAAATTCATTTAAAAGCAATCCTTCTAGTTTTGTACCTACTGCAGGTGCATTATCCATGTTTCTTGGAGGTACAGGAGGAGCTAACGACACAAAGGTTTATAATTAGCACAAGATTGAGCTTTATCTAATATCACTTACCATTTCCATTGGTAGTATCTGAACTGAAATCCAACAATTTATTTACATCTCCGTTGGTATGTTCTGAATGTGAATTTGAAACATCATTATTTGAGCTAAATGTGGATGTATTCATATGTACTTCCAGAATATTTTTAACCCCGTGCTTTCGTAAATACTGATCAAGTTCTGGTTTAATATTATTAAATTTTGATATTTCTAATAGCCTCTGCTTAAATATATTGTTTTCCTGCTCCAGTCTCTTTATTTTTTGTTGTGTGATCATAGCACGGCGCTGTGACTCAAGATCTTTTCCTGATGTATCTAAAAACCTTTTATAGGCCAATTCAAAAGCTTGCCCTATTGTAAGCGTAATTTCTTCTGCCAATTTATCTGATATAAACACGAAACATTCGTGTTTTTCTTCTTGTTCGTTTTCTGAAAATTAATTGACTTTACAGTTTCTCAACACCCAAGAAATAAAACAGTTAACACATCAAACAAAAAATAAATCACTTGTAAAACGTTTAAAAGAATCAAAATATATGCCACGTATTTTTTAAAAACAAAATCAAAATGTTTTTTGAAAACCATACAAAGAAAATAATTTTGAACTTTTCATATATAAAATTGGTATAAATCATTCATTTCAGCAGTAATTCATATTTGCAACAATTAATGTTACATGGTAAACAAACTTAATAATAGAATTTTAATTTTACACAAGGGGTTCAGTATTATAAAAATTATGTAAATTTATGCCACCAATTACCAAATTTTAAAATATACCAATCTTGTTCGTTAAAATAACAAGATTGTCAATGTCTATTTTACATTTAGGCTTTAATTTTTTTTATAACATATTACAGTACGGAAATTACAAGGAGTTTATTATGTAGACTGTGTATAACTTATCAACAATAATTAAGAAGTGACAAAACACCAAAAATGTTTAGTCTTCTAGAAGTTTCATTTACTTACATATTTTTTAATACTTGACAGGGTTTTAGCTATTTTTAGTTTTTTTGGTATTTTACTTGCATGTGCATCTAAAGCTAGATTATAGAAAACAAAACAAAAAAAAAGATTTAAAGATGATAGGACTAATAAACTGTTCAAAACTAAATCTAAATGATGAAATAAACAAAAACATATAACAACAGACAGAACTTGGTCTATCTAAAAACTGATAACATCTTTCACGTCTGGATATAATGAAAATGTTACAGATAAACTTAAGTTTACATAAGAATGTTAAGGTGCAATATTATTTCTCAGGTACGGTCTTCTATATAGCGGGGCCCGAGTGCAAAATATTTTTGGGACCCCCTATAAAAATTTCATTTGCAAAATTTTACATTAAATTAATTTAATTTAAATAATTAAATATATACCTAAATCACAAAATTGTAATAAATTAAGATTTAAAATAAATTCACAGTTATTTCTAGATCCAATATTTTGGGTTGGTATTGAATGCAGAGTGTAGAGTTGGTCATTGAAAAGCTCATTTTTAATTTTCAAAGTTTGTCGTTTCAACTTCTTTATTTTCGATGGATAATATTGCGAAGGAATTAAGTCTCTCTTGAGAAATTGTAATCTGATGTTCGTTTTAAATAATTTTAATTTGCTAGACGAGTGCTATGAACTGCGGCAGTGATCAGAAGTGTTAAATAAAATTTAAGTGCAATATAAACGTTGGGGAAAATTTCATAATAAATATTTTTTTAGATAAATTTAAGCAGATTTATGGTTTGATTTTTAATGTATTTTATTTTACATTAAAAAACTTTGTAAATTCTTTCTTATTTAGAACATCCAAAATTTTTCATAAAATTTATTAACATATTCTTCTAATACTCCAGGCGACCAAGTTATTTTAACCAAAAAATGTAATATTTTATAATTTTCCAAAATTTTAGAAGTGTTTTTATCGTTCGTCTATTTGAGAAATGGCTAGGATTTATTGAGATTGTAAAAATTAAAAAATATCAGAATACTAGGTTAAAAAAGAAGAATGCAAGAATGCACAGTAAAAAAAATGCCAAGTAAAATAATCTCCAGTACAAAAGTTACATTCACAGTGGAAAAAAGATTATTTGCCACAGAAAAGATTTTTTTCTCAATTAAAAAAAAAATTATGCTGAGTTAAAGGTCCACAGTATGAATTATTTTTAACATTATACTTGGTAAAAAACAGTAGTTCTTTTGGTTTATTTAAAATTTAAAATAATGTAATTATAATAATGAATTACTATTAACAAAATAACAAAAAAGAAACTCCGCAATCCCATTTAGATAGTCCTTGAAAATTTTTCTTACTTTTATTTAAAAATTTTCAAATTCAATTTTTTTAAATGTTAAAGTACGTGTTGCTGATTTTATTTTAAAAAAAGCTGATGCTAATGTCATTGCTTAGAAGCTAACAATTTATTATAATTTCCTTATGTATCTTGCAACAGTTTAAATTTCTTTATTTTTACTTTCTATTTCCAAAACGACATTATGGCATGTACAATTTGTACTGTTAATGTCCTTTTATCCACAGTTTTAAACAGCTTTTACTTTTCGGTAGTTTTTTTATTTTTATTTTGAAAGTTGTTACTTTATTAGAACCGATAAATATTTTCTTTTCAGTGGCACGAAATGTACAAAATCATTTTAATACATGCCATTTTGGGGCCCCCTAAATCGGGGGCCCGGGTGCATTGCACCCACTGCACCCCCTACTTGACCGGCCCTGTTGTTTCTTTTTGATTTTAATATACAACATACATAGTTTTTCCATATACAGGGTTTCCCTAACATCATAACCACTTCGACTATTTAGTTTTTCCCCCTTAGCAATCCCAAACAAACTTTATATGTTATTAAACGGGGAAAAAACTGCACAGAATAACATAAAAATAGCTTTAAAAATTAATTTACATTATACAGGTATTATTTTTTTTTAAATGCCACTAGTATGGTTTAAAATTAAAGTGAGAGCAGATTATTTTAAAAAACGAATGAGATTCTCAAAGTGATAATAAACAATATAATTAAATAATATAATAGTAATATAATATAAATAAATAATTTAAACAATATAATGCAAGATGTTATTTGAAAAATATGGACTATAAAAATGAAAAATTAAAATATTTCTGAAATATGTCACTCCCTAACCACTTATTCTATAAATTTATCACTTTGTGCGTGTGAATATAGTTTGGGTTTAGGGAATTGGATGTAAAAAATTATGGATAAATCATGTAATTATTTTAACTTGCCTATGCATTATTAGACATTTATTTGGATTACTTTGCATGTATACTGTTAAAATTATTATATGATTAAAAAAAAAGAAGTATATTACATATTATGTCGAATATTTACCCTGATTTTGTTTGGCAATAAAGGAAAAGAATTTCTTTTCTCCCTTATCATCTGCACAGTACGATATCCGATGAAGTGGAAATTGGTGTAAAATAGCATGACTCCTTGGTTCTTGTATAGCTACTCCATCAGCACTGATAGTTAATTCAACTTTTCTAGTTTTGGCACCTGTTTCGCTTTTACGCAACTGCTGTGAAAAACGTAATTTTCGAATTGCTTCTTTTACTACTTCTATTCCTGAAAAAACAAAAAAAAATCACATAGCACCTTCCAAAATACACAAAACTTTAAAAACAAACACTGGCAAAAAATGGCATTGCGTCTCTTTACACCTGTTTTTAATAATCTATGAATAAATCAAAAAATATTTGAGCTACATAGTTTAACAATGTCTTTTTTTATATACAGTGTGTCCAAAAGGAATGGAATATGCTATATACATATCTCAGTAAATATCCACTTTGGGGAAAAATGTTTTGTATAAAAGTTGTTTGGTACTTAGTTTTCCACCATAAGACAAAATTATTTATTTTTTTAGAATAACAAAAGCGCTATGACAAACAATTAAATTTTTTTAAATGACAAGGTACCCATATATTATACTCATTTGATAGAGATTTTTTTCTCTTTTCAATGATGCAAAGCTTTAGTACCCTTACTTAAGCAACTTTTGAGAAAAACGCAAACATTATTTTAATTGATTAGTATTTATTTCTAACAAAAACACAACTAAAATTTTTTGACGAAATCTACAATAAGTGTTCAAACTGTGAACCATTTGCAGCTTGGCAATGATAAACTCGGCTTTTAAACCCGTTTATAACATTCCCAACCATTTCAGGTGTAATTTCTCTAATACGATCTTTTAAATTTTCGATATTCTCCGGCCTCTTAGCATAAACTTAATTTTTAAGGTGACCCCATCATTGAAAAGAGAAAACAATTCTCCATCTAATGAGTATAATATAAGGGTACCTTGCCTTTTAAAACATTTAATTGTTTTTCATTGCGCTTTTGTTATTCGAAGAAAAATATTTACATTTTGACTTATGGTGAAAAACTAAGAACCAAACAACTTTTATTTAAAACATTTTTCCCTAAAGTGGATATTTATTGAGATATATAGCATATTCCATACCTTTTGGACACACTGTATAATGCAGTGTACGTACCAATTCTTACTTATAGTTCAGAAATTGGGTACTACACGGAAGCAAAAACAAAGGATACAGACGCAGGAAACGAGATTTTTAAAAAGAATAGAAGGATGTAGAATAATTATTGATAAAGGTAGCAACGGTAAGATCATAAAAAGCCTAGAATTAAGATACCTACAAAGAAGAAGAAGAAGACAAGCCAATTAACATGGCTTGGACATCTACTACGCCAGTGGTTCTCAACTTTTTTTTTCTTGCGGAACACTTTTTGACATTCAAGACTTTAACGATACCTACACTAAGTTTTAAAACATAATTTATTTCAATAAAAATCTTATATAACGACGAACAAAAAAGATATTAAAACAAACTATAAAAACTACTTTATGATGCTATTCAATGGGAAACTTGTGCTTGGTGATTTTGAGCAATTTCATTTATACATATTCGGCCGTAAAACTGACAAGGCCAGTCTCATTTCATGTTATTGAGTCTGGAAAATCTCGCGGCACACCGAAGTGCCACGGCACAGTGATTGAGGACCACTGTACTAAGCATACCAGCAGAAAGCGGGTACGCAAAAATGGGATGGATAAAGAAGTATGGCGAAAAAAGAGGTAGGAAGGAGGACCAAGAATAAAATGGGAAAATGAAGTGAAATATGGACCAGAAGAAAAAAGAGTCAGGTGGAGAGATAGGCTACAGCTAGCCAATGATAGACAGGGATGGAAAAACATAATCAAGAACTAGGAAAAATATACCTCGACACTGGAAGGTACTAGAGGACCCAATTAAGAAGAAGATAGTTTTACAATAACACTTGAATACGGTGAAATAATTTCTTAAAACAGTTGCAGAAAATCAATAATTAGTTTTGAATAAACACAAAACACAGGGTGTTTATAAATGACTGCAGTAAATATGCAATCACTTTAAATTTAACTAAAGGTATTTTAATAGGCCCTGTATACACATACAAGTTTATTATTTACGTATACGTAACTTGCATAAACATATTAATAAAAACAAGTAATAAAAACTCAGTGAGTGTTTTAGCGCAATTTTTTCACCTCATGGGATCACAACACTAAGAGATAGTAAATGAAAGAGAAAATAAGTTTTGTAGGAATTTCCAGGAAATCCAAAATCTTTTCCTGGATTTTTTTTGTGCGTTCCCGAGATTAGACCTTCCTTAACATAATGCCGAAAACCCGAAGTCTCTAGGTGGTCTGGTTGAGGAGTAGATAGAAGTGCAAGATTGGTGCGCACAGACGCACAGAACAGAAATCATGAGTTTTATGAGTTTTTCCGGAATTTCCAGGAACTCCAAAATCTTTTTCTGGATTTTTTTGTGCGTTCCTGAGATTAGACCTTCCTTAACATAATGCCGAAAACCCGAAGTCTCTAGGTGGTCTGGTTGAGGAGTAGATAGAAGTGCAAGATTGGTGCGCACAGACGCACAGAACAAAAATCATGAGTTTTACGAGTTTTTCCGGAATTTTCAGGAAATCCAAAATCTTTTTCTGGATTTTTTTGTGCGTTCCCGAGGTTAGACCTTCCTTAACATAATGCCGAAAACCCGAAGTCTCTAGGTGGTCTGGTTGAGGAGTAGATAGAAGTGCAAGATTGGTGCGCACAGACGCACAGAACAGAAATCATGAGTTTTATGAGTTTTTCCGGAATTTCCAGGAAATCCAAAATCTTTTTCTGGATTTTTTTTGTGCGTTCCCGAGATTAGACCTTCCTTAACATAATTCCGAAAACCCGAAGTCTCTAGGTGGTCTGGTTGAGGAGTAGATAGAAGTGCAAGATTGGTGCGCACAGACGCACAGAACAGAAATCATGAGTTAACAAGCGCAATTTCGCTAGAAAATTGCGCTAAAAATATTGTGTGCACTATCAACTGTAGTTACATAAATAGGAACTTTGGAGTACTGTGTTTACTTATCTAAACACGTTTACGATAATACTTGAAATTACCATCACATTGTTATAAAAACAAGCAACTACTAATTATCACTAATATATGTGGTTGATATAATAACATGCATCATAACAAAGAAGATGGTGTCATAATTCTTTATTGCACACGTTTTGTTTTAGACGTAAAAAACGGCATTCTTTAGGTATACATGTTAATACAATACTGCACCATGGAAAAACTGCAAGTTAAGTATAGTGTAGTAGCAAAGGAATTTTTACGTGACTATTAAGTTTTTAATTGATGGCTGAGTCTAGCGATTTTTAGCTTAAATCATTGGCAGAACCTAAGTACTTTTTACATTACAAAATTTAAATTACTTCGTACAAAATGTGTATTTTAAATTCGTTCGAGTTATTATTATGCCAAGTTTTTTCAAAGTTTACTGTTTTATGTTTCATTAGTGCCTAGGATTAACACAATATTGCAAGTGGCAAGGAAAAGGCTGTGATATACTGATATGCAAATGGCGGAAGTGGTAAAAATTTTCTGCAGC
Source organism: Elmis aenea (assembly GCA_947652605.1). NCBI lineage: Eukaryota > Metazoa > Arthropoda > Insecta > Coleoptera > Elmidae > Elmis > Elmis aenea. The sequence continues at coordinate 11,179,799 of OX393578.1, read as the reverse complement.
TCACATTTATATGAAAGTTTTTAATAGTTTAATTTTATTAAATATTGCGTCTATTTCAACAAATTGTCAGTAGTAATATAATAAGTGCCTTAAAAAGTATCGATAATTTTTGGTAAATATGCCCGAATGCAAGTTGAGCTGAAAAAAACACGAGTGCACGAAGTGCACGAGCGATTTTTTCTGATTCAATCTGCATGAGTGAAGATTTGTCAAAAATTATAGATTATTTGCTATGCACGAGTTATATTTTGTCAGAAAATTTCCTTCACCTAACCTAACTGTAAAATTAAATATACGTTAAGTCAAATTTTACAAGTACTGTCAGAGTGGTGCGTCGGGGTGTGGTTTAATCTGTATTAAAGTAACGCTACTGGTCACCGAAATTCGTCAAAAATTATCAAAACCAAAATATTTAATTTCCTCTCCAAATTTATATTTTCGACCAATCACAAACTCAGATTTCTTAGAATGACTAATAAACGCATGCAAATCTGTTAATTGCGAAAAGGATATTATCAGTGTATGATGTATATTTATTGGTCGTTTCTAGGAAATCTGAGTTTGCTATTGGTTAAAAACGCAAATTTGACAGGAGGATCAACGTCTGACAGGGGAATGTAAAATTATTACCGTGTAATAATGCTCCTATTGGTAGTCTCTAGAAGATTTAAGATTAGTGATTGGTTGAAAACGCAAATTTGACAGTGAAGGACATTTTCATCATCACAATACGTCGACAATACAGATATTTCTAAATATTCATAAGACATAAATAAATTATGTAAAAGTAAATGTAATAATTTAGAGTTTCTTTTTAAAAAAATGATTTATCGTATTTAATATATAGCAAAATGAACCGAACATAAGCAACACCCTGTGTATTATTTTTAAAGTTTAATTAGTCAAGAACTACTATAGGAGTATTGTCTATTAAAATTCAAAATAATTTTGCTAAGTTGATAAATGTTAATAATTTTTAAAGTCCTGTTTAAAAAATATTAATATTCTACTTAACAGTTCCGAATCTATAAATATTTCCAAAATATGTAAGTAATTTACAAACAGTTGATTTAAAATTCAAAGTATAAAAATTATATAAATTTTTGAAAGACTTAGATTTAAGGGCGCAATAGCTAAACACTGTATAACTAAAATATAATTTTTGATTATATGGTTATCACAAAGGCCTTTTGATATTTTTTAAATTTTCGCTCATTGCAGAGTTATAGATTCATTCTTTTTGGGTGGAACACCCTGTGAAATATATGAATCCATATACTTTTCAAGACACCAGATTTAAAAAAATAAAACAGCATAAGAGTTATTAAATACAAATTGGCAATCCGATTTAAAAATAATTTAATAGTGCAAATATCTACGTAAAGAATTTTCTCATACTATATTAAAAATGTAGCAATTTTTTATTAAGACTTAGTTATCTGTTTAATTTATTACTATAAAACATAAGATTGAGACATTGATTAATAGCGTTTTTATGTTCTTTATAAATCTATTGTTAGTTGATGACATCAGCCATCACCACAAATTCAGATCTAAATAACTGATAAAAATGTCCATTGCTATATAAACACGTTATTCATAACAAAAAATAAAAATGCTGTAATAGAAAATGACCATAATTTATACATTTATGCATAATTACAATTGATATTCCAGCTAACTTATTTTACTACTATAATTCTACTAATAATTAAGCAGCTTTTTATTGTTTATGTATTTTTAATACTGAACCTTTGAATATAAAATTTAAAAACTGATTGATATTAATTAGTACAAAAACATTGTTATATGAAAACACGTGTTAATTACTTTAAGCTGTTAATCGCGCCATATTTTCAGTACGAATTAATCCAATGGATTATCTGCATGATAATAATGTTATCCAATGACAACAGAGGCAAACAATTACGGAAACACAATTAGTTTATCTACGAGCTAAATCACCCAGAAAATACAATTCTGGCGTAGCATATTGTTTGAAAAGGTTATAAGCAATTTTAATGCTGATGAAATTGTGAAGATAAAAAAAGATTTAATGTATTTATTCTGGATATCAGATGTATTTTTACGGTTCCTATCAGGGTTTTCCAGAAACGGTGAAAAGCAGGGGCACAGGCCCAGGGCGCCCAGCTGCAAGGGGCGTCAAAACAAGCGCTCGGACATACATTTATAAATACACGACACTATAGGTATTTTGAAACTTAACAGAAGAGGCGCCATATCCTGGTCATGACCCAGGCGCCAGAAGAGCGCCTGTTCTGGGGTATCTAAATATTTTGAGGGACCTTCGGCAAACTTATAAGTACATACACAAAAATTATACGTACCTATAAAAAATACCGAATTCAAAATAAAAAATGAAACTGAATGAAGGGAAGCCCAGAACATTGCTAAACGTGTAAAAGTAAAAATTATTGAAGAATTTAATATACAGGGTGTAGACTCGGATCACGCAACATAGCAATTTCAATGGTAAAATTTTAAAAGTCGAATTCTTGCTCCGCTAATTATTTTAGAAAAAAAGTGCAAATGCGTTTTTTGTAGAGAAAAAAATTCTGTATCCATAAGTGTAATCAATATTACTTTTTCGTTTTCCAAAAACAGAAAAATAAGCAAATTAAAAAACGCGTTTTCGCGAAAATCTGTAGTGCCTTGGAATTATGCTACGACAACTGCCCATCTTACTAACACTTACTGTCACTTTGACGTTTGAAGTTTATTCTTAATTAACATTTTTATTATATCTTGCAATGAAAACATAACTAATTGTGTAAAATAAATGTTTGATAAAATATAAAATATAAAGTACAATTAAGAATGAATTTCGCGTCAAAGTGACAGTATAAGTGACATTAGGCTGGGCAGTTGTCACAGCATAATTCCAAGGCACTACAGATTTTAGCGAAAACGCGTTTTTTAATTTGCTTAATTTTCAGTTATTGGAAAACGAAAAAGTAATATTGATTACATTTATGGATACAGAATTTTTTTCTCTACAAAAAACGTATTTGCACTTTTTTTCTAAAATAATTAGCGGAGCAAGAATTCGACCTTTAAAATTTTACCATTGAAATCGCTATGTTGCGTGATCCGAGTCTACACCCTGTATGTAAAGACAATCAAAATTTTCTACAAGACTATGTAATAGTATATTACATAACAAGAGTTGTAAGAAGCATATTAAAAAAAAGTTGTGCAAGGAGCCGCGTAGCGGCGAGTGCGCATTTCCATGAGTGCGTAATTGCTTTACAACTCGTGTTATGTAGCTTACTTTTTCTACGATCACATCATATATACGATTATAACGGCTTTTTGGCTAATATACACATGTAATTACGTTGTCTTGTCAATTTTGACGTAAGCCTACTTCGAGATTTCTAAACAAGTGTGAGTTTTGCTTACCGTGCGTTAGGACTCACTTACTATGCATGCAGGTTGTACGGTAAGAGTTATATACATTAGTGGTTGTATTTAAGAAAATTGAGTTAACGATGTTTTAAGTTTCACAAGTTTGACCAAGCGTAAAAACACCCTGTATAATATTTTTAAAATGTAGCTAGTGAAAAGTGTTAAGACCTATAAAATCCAATAAATTTTTAAGTACATTTAAAGAGGAATCCAAAAATATACAGGGTGTTCCATTTAAAATTTCAAAGTTTGAATCTGTTTCCGGTTGAACCGGAAGTTGTATTGCACCTACAATATTTTCATCAAATCAAAAAAAAAAACACGCTTAGATATACCACATTTCATGGTAGTATCTTTTATGATGTTTCAGATATTTGTCTGTTTCCATACTTTTGCGCAACTTGATAGTTAAATAATTGTTTCAAACAGATGTGTTATTACAGCACCATAAATCTACATAATGAAACTTAAAAATTGTGAGGTTCAACTGAACGGTCATCAGAAAAATATCTATACCTACAATCAGTTTTAAAGTAAATTGGTAGAATTATTTAAATAGCTGCATTAATCAATAAAATGTTTAACCGTTACCACTTAATCCAATATGTAAAGAGACACAAAACAAAAAAATGGTCGTAAATGAAGCTAATAAATTGCTTTTAATAAAAAGAAATTTTCATTATCTGTGCCATACAAGAATGGAAAAAGTTTTTTTTTCTCAGACACTTTCACATACTATTATGAAATCACTCGGCAAGCTAAATTTGCATAAAATGATGAGTGACATCAGTTTTGACACACATACAAGCAAAGTCTAGAAAAACTTATAGTTACGAAGGAACCACAAATTAATTGCAACACCTCTTACGTGAGATACACTACCGATACGTATTTTTGTTGTAAATCAAAGGAGTTCAATGAAAATCGTCTCCATTCATAACCCAGCACAGGACGGAAAGATACGCAAAAACGTAAAAAATGTTATAGATCGGCGATTTAATAATACTCTGCACAAAACGCTCTTAATAGCCGGAATAAATACTTTGGAAAACACTCCAATTTACCTTTAGGCTGGTCAACTATCGTGTTTCCTAGAAATTTGACCAAATAAGCAATATGTCCTTTTTGTAGAGCTTCAGGCTGATGTATCCATTTATGTTCTCCATTTGTTGTGCTGTTGTTTTTATTGTTGTTTTTTCCTTGTGTAGTATTTTGCGCCCACTTTAGTAACGTTGACATTCTGAAACAAAATAATTTGTTTAAAATTTTGCATTAAATTACACCACAAAACATATAAATTATTTTCCTGGAATCGCCACTAAGTTTATCCTACATTTAAGATGGTTTTTTGTTGGTAGGTTTAATATCACATCTGGAACAATTTCATATCGAATTTTGTGGTACGCGGAGTTGATAGATTCTCAACTACTTAAAACAAAAAAAAATCCTTTGAGAGACGTGAACGAATGTACCAGTATTTGTCACGATTTAGCAGATCTGGCCAGCGGCTACCACTAGATACACAAAGATAACATTCCCAAGTCAATAACGTTATTCATTTCGATTATATAGATACGATGACAAGCCCAGCGTTCTTGGACCAAGCGTACGAATTTGCATAATCAAACAAAAGACAAAACACTTTGGTGTTTATAACCTTTATGTACACCTAAAATGCTTTTAGCTGTTTTGTAATAGATAAACTAAAGGACACTTCTCACTTTTGTGCAATATTTAAGTCAAAACTTACAAAAGAACATACCAAAAGTTTTGTATATCTATCTGCAATCAACGTTCTTAAATAACAAACTAATCTTTTTAATGTAACAAAATTGTTCTACACTTTCTTGCCGTCTCATGGAATTTTTATCAAGAAGTTGATGAACGCTTTATTCGGTGCAACGGTTATTCAAAATTTGACTCATTTCATACAAATACTAAAAACTTGCTTTTAAAAAGATTAAAACTGCCCGGCACTTTTGCTTCAATAAAACAGACAAAAATTACATAACTCAAACCTAAATCTATCGAAGCATGTACTTCGAAATACTCAACATAAAAACTGGATTTTGAAATGCCTGTATGCATCATTGCTTCTTAAAATGTGCTTATTCGCGAACTTTCTCCGATCACCGTTATTACATAGAAAAAATATTTAATGTAACACTAGATGAAGAATATAACATTTTATAGAAAGTTGCAGGAATTAAAACGCCCTTGTACAAATCAACGTTATATTTACGTCCAAAGTAAGTAATTATTGCACGTCATTTGCATAAATTAAATGTGATATTACAAAGCAATTGAAAGAATCTTTAATATTTTTATTGATCGGAAAAGCGTCACTTAATGCGCAAAATAATTAAAAGTTAATAATGTGAGCCGTTTAGTTTGAAAGTGGTATAAGGCACTTTTTGCGAAAAACGAGTTAAAGCGGTTTACAATTACAGAAATGTATGGTATTTTTATCTTTAAACATTTTATTTGCAGTTTCTTTCCAAATCATCACTGTTTTTGTCAATAGATATTTTATTGCTAAACAGAAGTGCAAATACATTAATTTTGAAAATAGCATAATGATAGATTTGCTTTCCTATATAAATACCCCCAGTTTAACCCATTTATTGGAAAAATTAAAGACAAAGTGAAATGTTCAAAGATTTTATCACTCCTATTAATGATAATGATTCAGTACATTTATAAACTCTTATATTATATGAAGTACGTTACATAAACTACTTATAGGCAATACTAAAAAAAAAATAGAATAAAATAATAAAGTTTTCGCAGATTTACAGATAAGCCTTTGATATTTCAACAATCACTAATACTTTTTTATCTTCAATTAATTCAAGTGATCTTAAAATTACCCAAAAAAGTGAACTTTTTTTAAGTTTCTAGGTTTTTCTTGGCACATCTATACCTACAGCTTATGTCTTAAAAAATGTGCAACAAAAACTTTTAAGGTGAACAAAATTTAAATACAAAAGAACGTAAAAAAGAGTTTTCGTAGTATCGAATTCGATTTAATTACAATACCCGAATTGTTCTTGCAATCTCTGGCTATATAAATATGTAAAACTAATAGCGGTAAACACAATACATGCATATGCAAATAAACATTTTGCTTTAAGGTATTAAAAGATTAAAACATTTGGTGAACCAGAAGGCAAATACGCATTTGCTCAAATGATTAATAACTATTGTGTCTACCAAGCTGTTCGCCGAAATCCTTGAGCGCGAAGCAAAAACGATTTAGTTTTTCAGATCTTATACAACGCAAATTTAAATGTATAGTGTTAATCAAGGCTTGTGTAGTTTTCTACAACTTTTTGTGTAATTTTCTATAAAATTTTCTTAATTTAGTTAATCTTGAAGTGCACACCAAGGTAAACTTACAAAAGTAAACGAGAAAAGAATGATTTTGCTTAATAATAATAATGGAATGTCATTATAAGTCAAGCATGTGAAGATAATGAAAACTACCGCGTGTGTTAAAGGGTTAAAATCACCCAATCTTATATACATACGTTGATTTTCTGAAATGGCACCAACGAGACTTCTCTGCTTCTAGTTTACTAGAAATGCATGTCTTTAATAGTCAATTTTTGTACCAGTTTTGATATATGGAGCAGAGTCATGGAATCTAACAGATAGACATAAATCCATGCTGACAGCCTTTGAGATGAAATTCCTGAGAAAGATACTAGGAGTAACAAAGAGGGATAGAATAAGAAACGAAGTAATAAGAGAACGCCTGGGAGTAGAGTCATTACTAGAAAAGATTGAAAGAAAACAATTAAGTTGGTGGGGACACATGGTGAGGATGCCGGACACAAGGACGACAAAGGAAGGATGGAATGCTAAGGTCAAGAAAAAGGGAAGAGGACGCCCCAGAAAAACGTGGGATAATCAAGTGTCTGATATATTAACAAAGAAAGACAGTGAGTGGAAGAGTGCCATCGAGATCGCAAAGGACAGAAAAAAGTGGAAAGACTTGTGCAAGAAAAGGCAAAACTTAACTCCAAAACCTCTACACTGAAAGGTAGAAGAGGTTCGGATAAGTAAGTATAAAAGTAATAGTCAATAAATTTATAAAAAGCAAAGGAGTACCCCTTAGAAATTGCTGTGTTAGTAAAATTTGTTACGTAATGTGGATCCCACCACATATTTTGTTTTAAATGGTTAACGTTTAAGTGAATTGCAACACTTTAGTTCTATAAAATTATTAAAAAAATTAAATGTTTCCTTATTTCTTGCAATAAATAAAATATAATTAGAACGCGCCATCTTTCTGAAGTTAAACAACATGCTAAAAATCGCAAGACTCCCTAGGAATCTTTTGGTGTGTTCATAGACATAGACAACAAAATTATTAATAATATGGTCACATGAATCAATCAAAGGTCTAAGTATTAAAACTAATGCATATAATGATAATAATTATTATAGTATGTATTTAAAACTTATTGGAAGATGTGAAATATATCCAGGCAAATAGATAAAAAAAAATGTACCACACGTGAAACATTTTTGTATTACTTTGTTTTACTTTACTACAACGTTTTATATAATCAAACATTTTAATTTTGTGATGTATTGTTTGTTTGAGTGGTTTTAAACCTCCCTACATAAATCTTACAAACAAAATTCTACACCTATAAAGAGTTTAAACATAACTGACAATATTTTCGAAATTTAATAGAGAAGGTGGTAATATGGAACCCTGCTAGTAATATGGAACCCCCACTTAACTAATAAACTGGTATCGACATCTTTTACCAAATACATAAATGTCAAGTAATATCCATGGCGAGAACCATATACGAAACTTCAGCACAAAAAACGCGGTAAAAATAGAATACTTTGAGTTTTTGTGAATGAGCAAAAAACAAAAGTTTATTTTGTCAATTTCTGCCAGAATAAGATCAATTATATGCGATACTTTTAATGGTTTTTTGGCTTTGCCAGGCAATATACTGCCGTTTCATCAAATCCTAATAAGTAAGTTTCCATTTAATTAACTGGTAGAAATTATACTAAGCGATATAAAATGGCATGCGATTTTGTTAATATGGAACTCACTAGCGTTGGTAATATGGAACCGGGTTGCATATTATATTCAGGAGTTCCATATTACGAATTCGAATGTGGCTGTGTCGGAGTGAACGTCCACTAGGCCCTTATGATATTGCTGAACTTCTTGGCCAAGCCTATGTGAAGTGCCAAACAGCAAGTATAGCAATAAATGGTTTTCCGAAGACCAAAAAGGAGAACTGTGGATTCAATGTGTTATGTGCAACTTATGGGCACATAGTGAATGTTCTGCATGTGAAAATTACGCTTATGTTTGCGACTTTTGTCGTAAAGCAACTTATTTTTCTAATGATTATGTTAATGGTGTTTTTATTCGAAAATACTGACTTTTTTTAGGGGTTCCATATTACCAGCATATATATATATTGAGTATACAATTTTGACCTTTTTACGAAAACTACGTGTTACATGCAAATTGGCAATGTTATTCCAAATTTGTCTATATATATATGATTATTTAATATATTTAGAGCCTATTAATCAGAAAAGTTCATAGATAATCCTAAGACTCTTCGATTTACCGAAAAAAAAAACAAAGTGGGGTTCCATATTACCACCTTCTTCTCTACTAATAGGTATTTACATTTTATTACAGCTTTAAGTATTATATACTAAAATTGACACTTCGTTCCCAACAAGGCTGACCATGACTACAACAAATTAAAGCCTAAAGATATTTTATCTGGGTAATATTAAACAACTCTATTGATGCATTTTGTCCTTATGTTCTTTTAGTACAAATCTGTTCGACTTTTTGTTAGACAAGGATGACAAAAAACACAAAATAAAGAAAAAAGACAACAACAATTATTGAAATCATAACATATCAATCTTCAAGTCATAATGATGATACAATTTAATATGTCCGTCATTTTTGTCAAGTTATTTCGGTATAGGTATCTGGAACGAGGTCTTAATGAATTAACATAATTAATCAAGGTCTAATTGGCCATTAAAGTAGATTCATAAACCAGCGCAACATACTAACATCTTAGATAATTTCGCAAGATCATTAAACCTTCTTTAGCTAAACATCTGGATAATTATTTTTCACCAACTATTAGGTAAATGTTCAACTTCCGTTTTCCTCCTGCTTCAAAATTAAGTGTATTGCCTTAACCGTAGACAATGATCTATAAATCTAATTAATATAAAACGTTTAAGAGCCCAAGCGTGTAATTATTACTTGTCAAATAAAGTAATTTTCTAAAGCGACGCGCAATTAATGATAAGTTGAGTATATAATAATTATAATAGCAATAAAACGCCTATTATTTGCTAACAACTTGCTTCAAATAATAAGTGCATTTGTATTATAATTTTATTCCTGGCGATTTGACTCTAAGAAGACGAATTATAAACAAACAAGCATTATTTAACGTATATTCTCCACATATTAAAATGTATGTATGATGTATGTTAGTTTTTTTGAATTTAAACCGTGGGCCTTGTACAGTTTATTATGAAAGCGTTGCACGTCAATTATTCTTTGTTTCAAGATATTGAAGATTTAGCATTTCAGTCAATTTACAAATATTGATTAAGTCCAGGGCCGGTTTTACCATTAGGCGAGTCTAAGCAATTGCCTAGGGGCGGCGCCAGGTGATAGGGGGCGCCAGATTACTGTGGGATACCTCTTAATACGTAAAAAACATCTACCAAAAGTAATTTTTTTACAATTCTCCAAATTTGAGAAATAAAATGAAAACCCACTTTCACCTTTCCCCTTTATGGGGGCGGGATGGAACTCCGAAAGAAGAAGTTTTAGGAAAAAAAAGTTTCTATATGAAAGCCCCCTTAATTTTTGATAAGGAATTACCTCCTGAAGTTTTTTTGCAATATTTATAAATCACCCTGTATACGCATATAGACAAATACGCACATTTTGACAATATATGGGGGCGCCAAAATTTACTTTGCCTAGGGCCGCCAGATACCCTTGTTCCGGCCCTGATTAAGTCTGCTAAGTTCGTTTATGTTTCTACAAATTTAAATACATGTAAATTTATGAAGCAATTTTTTTAAACATAACTTAACCAGTATTTTTGTTTTGGGTCATAAATGGACATACACCATTTTCATTTTTTAAAAACTCGTAGAATTTAGGATTACAAGGCGAATTTAATTGTATAATGGTACGGTTTAACTCATTAGCACGGCCAAATGCTGAAATAATTATTTAGTTTAAAGTAGAACTATAAAGTTGTTAACTTTTCACTGCACAAATGTTACAAAAGCAATTTTACCTGAATATTTTCAATGTTAAATGACTGAAACACCAAACACAACTAATTCAAGCAAGCTTCAAATAACAAATAAATTGTTATGAAAAAAAAATCACCTCGATATCGATACGATAAACGTTTATCGTCTATTGATGCTGCTTATCTTGTAGTAAACCAAAGTATTTATGCGTAATTGACAACAGCAAATATTTCCATGAACAATATCAACAATCGGGTCACACACCCAGCTAATTCACCGACTCTGCTGGATTGTACGATACAAATATAGATAACGTACGAAAAATAATACTACGTATAGAAATTCCATGTATTGAATGATCTAAACCAAAAGTTATGATAGATTTAAGTACAACGTAAATTATAGATAAAAATGATGAGATTGGGCTAACTGTGCGTCATGTTTTATTTTTAATTTCACATTTTTGTCGCGCTTTTTTGGTTGGTTTCATAGCCGTCGCGCATGCCCGCCATAGAGATCTTCTTCGGGTTGGAACACAAATCCATGCAACTGCCCATGTACCGTCGAGTGTGTAAAACTTATTGGTAAGTGAACCCAACGTTTCGTTTTGTAATCTTGAATTCAACATACGGTCCTTCGAGTTGGACTGTATTCTGCTTATACGCAACATTTGATCCGGCTCGAAGGACCAAATGTTGCATATAAGCAGAAATCAGTTAAACTCAAAGAACCATAATTTTAATTTCAACTTACTTTCTAAGCGTATTCGTTTTTGCTAATTAAACCATCTCCAATAAACGCCAATAATAATAAAATTACTCAAGAAAGGAGGTAATTCCTACACTCAAACTAAAAATATAAAGTAAAAATATGCAGCTCACTTAAGATACAATATAATAATAATGCATATTTTGATATTTAAATTGAATTAAACAATTATATTTCGACTAACTGACTTAGTCACAAAAAATATGGTTTACATTTATGCGTACACACCTAATTTTATACATTAGCATAAATACAGGTGGTACGCTTTCTTAGGCAAACTATAATAGTCGAGATGACGAAAACATCTGTAATAATTTCATTATTTTGCGCATCACGTTTTCTACTATTCATGCCAATTATTAAAACCGTCCCTACAGCATCGAGATTACTATATTAAAAACATTTCTGCATACTACATGAGATTCGATTAATGACCGAATGTCCTCGCAAATCGCTAGCTAATTGTACATATCTACGTTTTAAACAGGTTATGCATTATATTATATAATTTTAATAATACATGTGTAATGTAGCTTCAGGTTTGGATCTTACAACCGGTACGTAACTCATATATTTCCAACCGAGCAGCGAAACAACGAAAGGAAACGAAAAATTAGTAGCTAACGATCCACAAAAATGTCGTACACGATGTGACAGCGTGTTAGAGTACCAAAAAGTAATACAATAAGCAACGCAGTTATCAATTGCAAATATTCGAAGAATTTTATTTCAGCGATTACCACGGAAATAAAAAGCAATTAAACAGATCATATCAATTAATAGAATTATTATAGTGAGAACTTTATAACAAGATTCAAAAACATGTGCAGGGACCAAATGAGAATGTTTTACTGGATATCTCGGTTACCATAATAGTCTACAAAAAAGGGGATGTAAGTGACATAGGAAACTATAGGCCCATAGCCATACTCACAAACATCAGTAAGATATTTGAAAAAATAATCTACAACAGAATTGAAAATTACTTAGAACATTATGGCATAATAAACAACGCTCAAAATGGTTTCAGAAAAGGCAAGAATACCCGCGCTATTTACATGGCAATCCGAAATGTATTTCAATCCCGCAACAAAGACAAACACACCATGGTCATGTGTGTTGATCTCTCAAAAGCTTTTGATAGTGTTGACCACGAGATACTGCTAACGAAATTAGAACACTATGGTATACGAGGGACCGCCCATAATCTTATAACATCTTATCTTTCGGAAAGAAACCAATACGTTGCCGGAAAAGACTCGTCAGGTAGATTTCTAAAATCCAACAAAAAGAAAATCAAAAAAGGAGTCCCGCAAGGATCAATCTTATACATACTGTACACAAATGATCTTCCAGATTTTGTCAAAACTTCCCTTATACAAATTGCCGATGACACATCTGCCATTATTAGTGACTCAGATTCCAAAAACTCTGAACAAAAACTCTTTGACTGTTTAGGTCAACTCCAACATTGGTTTACGTTAAATAATCTAACCTTAAACGTCAATAAAACGCAAGTTATAAAATTTTCACAAAGTAAAATAACCTCCGACTTAAAATTTCAAAATAATTCCACAAGTATAAATGTTGTTAATAAAATATCTTTTCTTGGTTTATGTATTGACTCTAGACTGGACTGGTCATACCATATCGAACGCCTGTCACAAAGCCTGTCACGGTACCCTTTTGCACTAAAAAACCTAAAAAAATTGGTCAATGCAAACGCGGCCAAAACTGCATATCATGCATATGTCGAATCTAGGTTACGCTATGGTGTAATTTTTTGGGGTAACGCTAGTGACTCAGAACGCCTCTTCATTATACAAAAGCGATGTATAAGAAATATCTTTGGCCTAAACCTAAACTACCGAGATCACTGTAAAGAAACTTTTCGTAACAACGAAATATTAACCTTTTACGGTCTATTTATCCTCGAAGCCATCCTGTTCGAAAAAATTATGTTTCAAATATACCCATCTTCAAAAAAATGTAGCCTCCACAATTATTGCTATATATAATAAATTTAACACATCACCTGAGAGTATAATAAATCGTCCCACCCGCGAATTGAAGAAGAAATTAAGAAAAGTTCTGATTTCTAAAGCTTACTATGGAGTAAGCGAATATTTAAATGATGCTGACTTCATAAAATGTTACATTTAAATATCATTTTTATGTAATTTTTTTTCCTTTTCATTAACTATGTATATTATTTGTAATGTACGTAAATTATTATTGTGACAAGTTCTACACCTTTTTTGGGATATTCAGAACAAATAAAGATTATTATTATTATTATTATTAGTTTACGAAAATCTGATACCTAATGACCTCTTAAGTTTTGTTTTTAGATAAACACGTCTGTGTTTTCAGATTTTTATATCACTTTGTAATAAAAAAAACAATCTAAGAGACCCAGATAAGATTATGGTAACCGTAAAACATTCGAATTTGGTTCACCCTGTACTTAAGCCCAGAACCAAACATGAATAATTCTCGGTTACCAAACCAAATAGTTGTTGATATTTTGCCCGGTTGCAGAAAGCTTCGTCGCAACAAGACAAATGAATTATTCTAGGTTTCTAAGCAACATTATTGTTGGTACTACGGAAACGATGTTTGACAGCTCCGTTTATTTTAAGTTTTATTTTAACTTTGTGCAACCCGACTTTAGTTTTGTAACATCAGGATACTTTGTATGTGTACAACTAGGATTTTTTTTTTGATTTTTACTGGGCAAGTTTTACAGAACTAAAATACATAATAGGCATCAATAAAATGCTTATACAAATGTTAAATGAATTTCAAATTTTTTTGTGTATCCCAATTACCAGAAGGAATTTATTAATTTTTGTTGCTTATCAGGATTTATATAGCGAGTTGTTTGGAGATAATATGCTTCATCGCACAAAAACAAAAATGAAGTAAAGAACATATCGGAATTCATTTTAATAGAGCGCATTTTAATTACTATAACTGGCGTGACATTTGCTTTATCGCGAACTGGGTAATTTCAGCTGTTAAGGACAAACGCCTACTGTTAAACTTTGATTAAATTTTCATCAATTTAATTACACTGTTATTGCGATGCAATAATTGTTGGACAACGCAGTACTAGAAAACTACAACGATTGAAAGTTTCTTTATTGTTTCATCCTTGTAGCACTTCATACACGTTTCAAGTCGTCTTGAATGCACTGGGCACTGTTGACAGTATAATTATTAGACTTACGAAACAATTAAATTAAAATTAAAATGTTTAACCAAGGGTCTAGAAATATTAGCTTTATCGGTCAAAGATAGTTCAGAAAAAAGAACAGCATTTTTCAGTGTATTTTTTAACTATTTCATACATCGATTATTTTATTGTCAGTTAAATAGGCAAAAGTGTGAAATTTTGAACCGATTTCTAATTTTAAATTACTTGGCCGGCTCCAAAAACGAAAGGAATCAATTTTTTTTGAAATTTTTCTTTGTATCTTTTTTGTTTTTAAGGATAAATTTACAAACAAGTTGTTTGTGTTACAATTTTACAGTGCTTAAAATCTTTGCAACTTGTTCCCAAAAAATATTTTTGTATCATTTAGTATAACCGAATTATTAACGATTAAAAGAAAATTCTCATTTTGATTTTTATTTATCATCTAGCGTACCATAATTAAAAAAAAAATATTAAAGCGTCACTGAATAGGTCATAGAAAGGGAAACAATTTGTCCAATTTAGTTTTCTTTGTAGCTCTTACCGTTTACGAGAAGCCAATAGTGGCCCTTCTATGTGGACCACCCCTGTATATTATAAAAATTGTAACGCTTTCCAAATAAATTACTCGTCACTTAATAAAAACCGTAGGCTTTTACATCGACATATAGCTAAAACACCTTCAATTGTTGTTTTTTTTTGTACTACGGTCACCTTTACAAATGATTTTTTTGCTGTCTGGCGGTAGCGATTATAAAAACAACTAAATTATTCCAAAGTAATGGAATTTTTAGATTTTGTCTTTAGTCGCTCTGCGGGCTACTCAAACCGTTTAAATTTGTTCTGCTCTCCCGCCGGCGACATCCTAAATAACACATTGGGTTTAATATCACAGTTGACTTATTTGCCATTAAGATATTTTTGCTAGTAGCATTTGATAGGTTTAGCATATTGCATTATATCGTATTAAACCCGCAAAGACGTAATCATTGATTTATTTTAAAACCATCACTAACGAAATGTAAGTAAAAGTTTAATTTTGAAATTCGTAGTTGAAATTAAGCTCAAATGAATCTTATTATTATCCTTATTGAATGATTACAATTGACTTTTAATTTCAAGTATCGTAAAACTGCAAAAGAAACTCCAACATTTTGCGCGTTTCACATGATCAGCAATTTATTTACAGAGTTAATTCGATAGATTTTATCATTTTCACGTAAAATATCATGCTTCGCGTCCTTTCTTTAAACTGTCTGTCCTGTTAACCTTTATTGATGATATTACGTGAGTTAAACGGACATCTTCTAATACTCATCATGAATATCTCAGTTTAAATTTTATACATTCTTAAACGCCAATATTAAAACAAATTACAATATAAATAAATCTTAAAAAGAATGAGAGAATTTAAATAATGCACAACAGTAATAAAAACTGAAGCAGCTATAGCATTGAAAGCATATGAAGCTTATCAAGTTCATCTTAAATAAAACACAGCTTCACAGTCAACAACTATCATTTTTTAAATTTATTATTAATATGTACAATGAATATTGTATAACAATATTGTATAACGATATTTTTCTCATTATTCTTCTATTTATTTATTTATTTATTTCGCTTTCTTGCATAATTTTCATACATACAAGCCATGCCAGTATTTTGGTGTTTATAAGTTCTTCATTATATTTTCTTTAAAATAATTGGTTTTTAAGTGCTAACCTGCAATTGTTGTTGAAATGTGACGAAACAAAACCAGTTCAAGTTTAATTGGACGGCCCTTTAAATGCTTTTTTTTTTTACACATTTTCAAATTTTTCAAAAATAATTTAGCGTTTCTGAACAGCATGGATGTTGGGTTGTAGTTATTTTCAAATATTATTTATCCATGATTTTTCATTGTGTTTTTTCTTGCTTTATTAACATAATTTGTGAAATTATTCGTAAATTATATTGTTTTTTTTTGTAGTGCCGTTTTAATTGTAGCAATTAACAGCCTTCGTGCAAAATAATTAATAAAAATTATGTGCATTATAAAATTTCTCACGTGTTTTATCGGAATAGAAAGCTTTTTGATCGAGTAGCTCATGAGACAGTTTCTCAAAATTATTTCAGCTTCGCATGTTTTTAATAGTATTATCGCTATAGTTAATTTTTGTGCTTAATCATTTTGTTATACAACGTTAACAATGTAGTTTAACGCTTTGCTAAAAGTTTACGAAAGTAAAAGTGTAATATAAGGAACTTATTGTAATTGTACTACTGCCAGTTGCACTGAAATGTGTAACTTGCAAGGATTTCAATCCTATGACTCACAATTAAGAATAATAGAATATTGTTGCACCTTCTTGTACCATTTTTCACCTGTGAAACAAAAAATTCGCAGTGCAGGTACGAAAGTGTATTGACCTAATCCACTCCCATTGTGCGATGAAATATTCCATTGTTTACGACACGCGACTTTTTGCTTTATCGCCTAATAAAATGTTTTAGTTGAGGTCTTTTAAATTAAATGAAATACATTACTTTTAAAGCGCAAAATTAGAAACTGGAAAATTTATTTTAGTTGAGGTTTATTTAATGTAATACTATGATTATTGCGCAAATCAGTAAACGTTCATGGTGTGTTAAATTATGAATATTAAAGTAAGTGTAATTTATATTAAGAAATAATTTCATGCATTTAAGTAATCTTTTTTTTAAATATTATTGTGAAATGTACCCAATGCACTGTTTATAAATATCTAGTTTAAATTTTTATCATGTTTTAAGTTAAGCAATTAAAATCACTAGAACCACCTAGTAGGGATTCTGTGTCGAGACAACCCGGGAATTTATTCCCGGGAATTCCCTGATTTTTTGGTGTCTCGATTCCCGGGAATTGCAAAAAAAAATCCCCTTTAGGGGGGTGACTCCGAAAGGAAACGTCTAAGGAAAAAAATTGTTGTAAAAGACCCTCCTTAATTTTTTAAAAGGAATCACCACCCGAATTTTTTTGCAATACTTAAGAAACACCCCTTTTATTGAAACAATATTCGCTCATATTTTTTCATACTTTACATTTTTACCGCTAGCCGTTATTCGTGAAACACACTGTATATATCCACGTAGATTAGAATGTTAGCATTGTTGCGCTTAACCATTTAAAATTATATAACTCTGCAATTATCTTTGAAAATCACATTTTAAATTAGTATTTGTTTTTAAAACGAATATTTCTGCATGGGTGCTCTAAAAAACTAAATAACAAACTGTTTGGCCAATTCAATTTCTTTTATTGAGTAATTTAGAAGTATATGACGCTTGAAAGATTCAAAGCCCATCAAAAATATTCAATTTTAGGTCTGTAACGATATTATTTATTAATGTCAAGTTGGACAAGAAAAGTACACACTAAGGAAACATTCTAATTATATCCAATTTGACGAACAATTCATAATTTTTTCATAATATTCGCAGTCACATTCGCTTGGCTATTGTTAAGCAAAGAATGTCAAGGTGATTATTTATCTTTCTCTAAAGTGTACTGCATCTTAGTAGGCAGTCACATCCAAAGATATTACAAACGCAACGATACTGTTAAATTTAATTTGTATTTTATAGCAATCTTTGGAATCTCCAAACTTGAGATATTACTTAAATAAAACAGCGCGTCATTTTAACACAATGGGTTAGTTGCTTATACAGTGACTTCCAAAAACTATCTCCACCGCAATAAACTTATGCCACCTCTAATATATAGGTTATTTTTGGAAATAAACTCAACAAAACTTGACACTGTATTAAATTTAAAAAAAGCTTACAGTAGTATCAAAATTCGTCATTTACTTTGAATGCCACATTTTTCAATTAAAATAGGATAATAAGCATCCTTACCTTTAATCTGGTGAACATTAAAATATTTTTATTAACTTTTTTTTTTTTTTTTTAATAATTTCAATATCTAAAAAGCATTAGTAGCTCCTGAATCTCTGGGCATAAATAAAAGTTGGCTGGAAAAATATTTGGATTTAATTGGTTAATTATCAACATCAAAAAAAGTCCTTACTAATTTTTATGTAGGCACACCTATTGGTTATAAACTATGATTATACTGATGTCATCCTTTGTACCAAACAGGGTTGGCCTGATTTAAATCAAAATTTAATCATGATTTAAATCAGGTGATTTAAAAAAATTAAAATCATGTCTTAAATAAAAAAAAGTCTGTAACAATTAAATCTTTTATTATTTTATTATCGATTTCTAAGAAAATTTTATTCTTGATAAAAGTTGATGCATTATTATTTACAACATTATAGCACCCTTTTACCAATATTAAAGTTGCTCATCGTCTACCTTAATAAATAAACCAAAATAAATTTTAAGTTATGTACTTCTAAAACAGCAAATATGTTTATAAAACTAGTGACGTCTTAAAATTTAAACTAAAGGTACTGTAAAGCAAGCTTGAATTACTCGTATGAGAATAAAAGTTCCAACATTAAATGAATATAATTTTAACTTAAGGGAGATTTAAGCACCCGATAACAAGTTCATTGTAATACATTTCTGTTCATAAAATATGCAAACTTTCGCTTTTTTATTTTCAATGATTACAGCATTTATATGATAATGTATGTAATTCAACGAAAGTACGTTTAACTGTGCGTAATGATGCGTTTTATGTGAGAAAACTTTTTATTAATTTTTTACGCTAAGCTGCAGAACAAATTCATCATTTTAATGCAATTGTATAATTTAATATTAACGTTTTTATAACTATATTAACTCGGCGATATAAGCGTATGATACAAGTAAGTATGATAAAGCAGCAAAACGATTTTTTTACAGCAGCTCTATGAATGACTAAGACGTTAAAACGCTAAATAACGTAAAACATGTAATATAAAAACACTAGGAACAATACAAATGTGTTTTAAAAGTGCATAGGACGAAGTTAAAAGCAACTTATGAACAACGTAAATAACCTTAAAAAACGAAGGAATGAGAAATTAAAGGAAGTTACAGAAATTTCTGTGATTCTTTTATACCTGTTTTAATCCATAGTTTATTCTTAACGTTATGTCCCAAGAATACCCCCAGGAAATTAAAACAAATAGTAGAAGAAAAAAGTTTTCATCCCAAGAGAGTATTCAGTTCAAAAAACGACGCTCATTCCAATTGTATTTGATATTGCATTAGTAATTTTAGTTGAATATAGTTTGCCGATGCATTTCAAATTACTTACACGAAAAAAAAGTAATACTCTGCTTGCGTAATTTTACGATGTTAAGGCACTAACAGACAATAACATATGTTTCAAACACTGTTCCCATTAATGTTAAGTCATAATTTACAAATGAAATCAAAGCGACCGTAACCTTACCACATCACACTACGAATGCTACTTCCCATAGTTCAACAAGAATTTTAATTATCAAGGACTGATTACGTGTGTGTAAAGAATGCAAGTTAACATTGCCACTAGAAATGTGGAGAACAGAAAACAATGATAAATGATAAAAAAATGCAACAATAGTCATTGTCCGAACCAATTATATACAGAGTGAAGTACAGTTAAGCGATAACATGTGATATTTTCATCGTTTTACCGTTTCTTGGTAACAAAACCTTTTAGACATGGGGAAATCTGTACCAAAGTTATTCCTTGACCTACAAATTGTTAAAAATCCGGTACAGGTGTTGTTAGAATTCCGCTATAAATAAATCGAATTCCATATAGGCGAGCTCAACTGACTAATAATGCGAATGCGTTATTATTTTTCGTTACATGGGCCGGATCGCCGGATGTTATGAAAGTGGTGTCCATTTTTGGAAACAATTGAGACGACAAATAATTTACACATAATTTAGCGCAAACTTTTTATTTGTAAACAATTTACAATTTATAATTTTAAATATCCACATGTTCTGTCCAATTAAAAATCGTCAGTAAAGTATCATTTACTATGAAAATGGTTCAAATCCATTTCTTGTAGACTAATTTTACACTGGTTTAAGCTAAAAAATAAAACCGCGCCATTTTACAATTTACATCGCCTTGTATACGAAAAACTAGGTGTTTATAAACAAACTTATAAGCATAATGTAATTTAACATCAAGGCCGAGTGCATAAAAGTTAAACCTGGGATTAACCTCAGGGTTAAGTCATCTTAACCCTAGAACTAGGCAAAATCGCAGCATAGTTAGTTGATGATGTTGTCTAGTATTGGGGATCAACTCGTATTTTAGCACTAGTGTTACTTTGTACAATCGGGCCTAAGTATATTACCAACAGTTTGTTTCTTGTTTTTATTTATAAACAAAACGGTCTAAAACATAACGTAATTCAAGTGAAATAGAAATAATCAAATTTTTCTGCGTCCGTCCCGAAAATCAGTTGTAGGCTTTGAAAATTATGCAAAATAGTAAAACATAAAAAAAATAAGTTAATTAGGTTACAACGGTAAACACAAAACTACCGTAATGCATTTTTACCATTTTGTATCATTTTCAAAGCCTACTAATGTAAAATAATTAATACCGTACGCTTCGCTTTTAAAACAAAATTGTTCTTTTGCGATTTTCTTAAAAATTTTGTTATGTAAGGGTATAAAAGTTTTAATGCGTTGAAAAGAGAAAGAAAATGTCTTTCAAACCGTATAAAAAATATGTATGGTGCCATTTAAAAAAAAACAAATGTGGAGCCGTAATTCCTAAAAAAAACAAAAGAAAACGAAATTTGACATGACAATATTTTGGGAAATACTGTATCAAACAACTTTTATTTGAAACTTTTTTTGATAATTCTTTCCCATGACAAAATAAGTGGGGGTGTCATAAGTGATGCCTCACCCTGTAAACATTTTAATATTTTTTATTTTGGTGTAAGTAATTAACAAAACTGTTGTAATGTGTCATTAAAAAAAAGTTTTAAAATATACGTATTTTAAACAGGGTTGTGAACTGAAACGGAAATATTCTGAAATTATTCGTCGCGATAGAATTTTGTTTTTTCAATTAGAGGCACATTATGTCCAAATTCATACGGATATGCTGCCGTGCACTAAGAAGGGTACATTTTGCTAACAACCGGGTGATAATTATGAGTGACGAAAAGTACTTCACACTAAGCAACTCCGAAATGAAGGGAAATGATAGTTTTTATACTGACAATATTGCAGAAGTCCCTGATAACGTCAGATATAAACAAAAAGCCAAACTTGCAGATAAGGTGTTGGTATGGTACGCTATTTCCACGAAGGGTTTATCCAACCTTATGTGGGTCGAGTAAGAGGTAAAGCCCTGGATACTCAAAGGTGCATTGATAATTATCTTACGAAATTGGTTAATTTTATTGAAGAAGAGCACGCTGGGGACGTTGTTCTGGCCAAACCTAGCGTCCTGTCACTATGCAAGACAAATTCAAAATTGGCTAGCAGACCAAAACGTACCATTTGTTCCGCGAAACGACAATCATCCTAACCCCAGGCTCGTCCCATAGAAGATTTTTGGGCTCTTATCTAGAATAGTTTACGATAAGGGATAGGAAGCCCAAAATGAAGAGGAACTGCGACGCAGAATATATAGAAAAGTCCGAGAAATCGATGTAAACGCCGTCCAAAACCTAATGCTAGGTGTCTGGAGAAAGTTGCGCCTTGTGGAAGATCATGGTCCCCTTAATTTAATTTAAGTTCATAATTATGTTGCTCTAAACATTAATTACCATGTATTACAAAACTTTATGTAAATGCATTTTCTTAGCAAAACAAATTTTGTTGAAACTTTTGTGAAACCTTGTGGGACGTTAAATTATTAACATTTTAATACACAAATATAATAATAAATAATAAACCCGTCAGGTTACTAAAGACATCGAACTAAGCGAGTCATTCCCAAAATATGTTTTTGAGGTATATTTTTCGCCTGCCTTTACCCGTCTCTCAATTTCCCTAAAAAAAATAAACTAACACAAATTTTGATCTGTAAAAACTGGCTTTGTTCATATCAAGTGACCGGGTTCATTGCATTTAAGACGATCGTTAGAGAAATGTTTTGCATATAGGTACGCTTAGATTTAGCTTTTGTTGGGCGAATTAAAATATATTAACATAAATTCGAATAATTGGCCGAAAGGAATTTTGATGTAATTTATTTACTTTGTTTTTTACTGATGTTATCGTAACATTAAAATAGGCAAAAAAAATATTTATAAGGAAGGCTAAAAAGTGTCGCAGAAATGTTTTGCTTCAAAATCTAGCAGCATAGTTCTACCAAAAAAGTAGTATGGTCGAGACGACAAGATTTAATCACAGAAGACGCGGTTGCTAACTCGAAAACGAACATTTTAATAAGGATATGAGTATGGAATCAATTTGCAATATTATTTCAACAAACAGTATTTCGATGTTGTTTTGCATTCATTTAAACTGATAAAATAGTTTCCTGTGACAAAAAATAAAGTAGTTTAGCATCGTAACTCTAAAGTAAGAAAAGGTTTGGGTTTTTATTTTAAGTTGTCTCGTAACCACACTGTTTTATATATGAATACCCTGTATATGAAATATACCCACTTCTTTCACCAAGCCATTCAGCCAGCCACACTGAACTTTGACCATTCGCAATCGGTGCTAAGTAGAAGCTGGTACATAAACAAATTTCTCGGTAGTCGTTTATTGTGGCATTAAATAATCCACCCACATTAAGCTACTTTTGTAATGGATTCGATGACAATCATGCAGTAAACAGTTTTTTAAGGCTATTGTGAAAAGTACACATACACAAATATTCTATTCATTTTACAACATCCATCCAACAAGTTTGATTAGAGTGCTAATAGTATTGTGTAATGAAATGTCTTTACTACAAAAGAAATGCAAATATTTATGGCGTTGTCAATGTGGTAATCGAGTGACAATTTGTCGAAAATTAGCAGATGAACAAACCAAGATCAAAAAAATAAAAGAACATGACTTAATCATTTATACAAGAACTAATAATAAGTTACTAAATCTAAGCAAGATATTAAGCCCAAGGTTTCCTTTTTAAAACACTAAAACGAAATATTTTCATATTTTTCTCATCCAAATTGAATTTTTAATGCGAAAATTTCCTTCACCTGTCAAATTTGCGTTTTCAACCAATCACACATCTTAAATCTTCTAAAGACTACCAATAGGAGCATTATTACACGGTAATAATTTTACATTCCCCTGTCAGATGTTCGCAATTAACAGATTTTCATGCCTTTATTGGTCGTTTCTAAAAAATCTGAGTTTGTGATTGGCCGAAAATATCAATTTGGAGAGGGAATTAAATATTTTTGACGAATTTCGGCGACCAGTAGCGTTACTTTAATATAGATTAAACCACACTCCTGACGCACCACTCTGACAGTACTTGTAAAATTTGACATAACATAAATTTAATTTGACAGGTAGGTTAGGTGAAGGAAATTTTCTGACAAAATATATTATAACTCGTGCATTTCAAATAATCTATAATTTTTGACAAATCTTTACTCATGTAAGCTGAATCAGAAAAAAACACGAGTGCACGAAATGCGAGTGATTTTTTCAGCTCAACTTGCACTCGGGCATATTTGTGAAGATGTAAATTTCTAGATATAAAACAAACTTATAAATGTTTTTATGAATCCACTGAAAAATATCTTATCTTACTAAAATACATTTTTATATTGGTTTAAATGAACGAAGAGACGGATACTTTTAATTTTTTTTGGAGATGGGCAACCTATCCAACCTTATCAATAACCTTTTGGCAGTTCTTTTCAAAATAATGCTTACAGCTGAATCATAAGAAAATAAATTCAGGAAAACGAAGAAAAATTAATTACAAGCAATAAATCACGACTCAGAATAAAAAAAATAATTATAAATTAAATATTTCATAAAATATAATGAAAACAAAACTGATAATAAAGCACAATGTGGTAATACATTTATTCAAAAAATCGAAACAACTAATTTCTTTCTGCAATCTGCAGATAATTCGACAACAATTTTTAATACTAGCTAAGCTAATAAAAAATCATGCAGTGCACGTAGGTAGCTTGTAAAAATTAAAACTCTAACCCATAAAAACGTAACTTTCATTTATATTACTGAATATTACAAAGATCAAGGATACACAAGCAAAAAATGGTAATGAAACGATTGTGTGGATCTAATCTTGCAGTTATATTCCACTACAACCAAACAATGAAATAGTAAAATAATCGAAGTTTTATTACCAACGATAAAAAAATTATTAACTCTGTACCTAATGCAAAATCAAGTACATAAAATTTCTTTTTATAGTTTACAGGTAATCAAATATTTATTGAAACTATTAAAATATCAAAAATAACAAGAACATTAAGGTTAAGCGCTGACATGCAATTAATCAGTTCTGCAACAGTTTGATTCGCGAATGGCCAAACAGCGCTCGCTTACCAGAACCAAATCAGAAGTCACATAGATGCCAGCACACAAGCAACTAAATTGTTTGGTTACCGCACATGGATTTCTACGAGTTAGCTACTGTTTGTGCTTTTGAGATGATAAGGAGGATGAAATTTAAACTTATACGACACGAAACGGTTGTACGAAGTCGCGCGCAATCGTTCAGTTTGTGTCAAGACAAACTATTTAGTTGCCCAAATTTACAGTTGTACATGAATTGCAACTAAGCAATTTGTGCCTTCATAGAAACTGAACGATTGCGCGACTTCGTATAACTATTTTGTATAGTATAGGTTTGAATTTCGTCCTCCTTATTATCTCAAGAGCAAACGCCGAAGCTAACTCGTAGAAATCCATGTTGAAACAAAACAATTTAGTTGCATAAACTGTTTAGTTTACAGTTGTACGAAAGTTGCATGTGAGCGCGTTGTCAGATAAACCAATGGTAATGACTCCCGCAACTTAACTGTTGCAGAACTGATGATTGCATGTCAGCATCCAGCCTAACAGTATCCGGTATCTCAATGTGCTTTATAATGAAATATATACCCTAATTATTAAATAGGAACTATTAAAATGAAACATATTTTCTGTTATTTTTCCATGTGTTGCATAATTAATTTTTCGATTGCTGGAAAGACAAGTTTTAAACAATGTCCGAACCACCAGTAATACAAACACTTAAGGATTAAAACGATAAAAATTTCAGAACAAAGAATGTGATGCAAAATTACAGCAACAGTTAAATAATACACAAATAAATTGTTCGTAAGATAACAATAGAAAAATAAATTCCAACTAAACACTTTGGAAATTAGGTTTATTCCCGTGGCATTGTTTAAGTTGATACATAAAAGCTGCGGTAAAGAAAATTATTTGCAGATAATAAAATGCACCGCAAGCTTTATGATAATCGGTTTTATGTAGACCATGCATAATGTGTGTATATATAAAATTTTACAGTTCGCAATTAAGTATGATTGATTAGCCGGTCGTCTAGACTCTAGACTAAAGTTAGTTTATACTAAATGACGGTTTGCGGTTATGCACTGTAAAGATATAAAAACATGCATAAAGCGGATAGTGAACAGAACACTGAAATAGGTCAACGCAGTAAAACAAAGAAATCCCTCCAGTACCTACTGCCACCTGTTGTTACACAACCGTGCATTTATTTTGCGATTCAATCACCAACCAAATACATCAGCAAATTCTGTAAAATTAGCAACTATATTATACTAATATTTAATTCATTAGATGATAATAAATTCAGTCCATTAAAAGCGTGCTCAACGCAGCAGTGATGTAACAATTTTAAATAACCGTATGTACATTAGCAAAGCAAACAGGCATACTTATTTAAAAGCCTTGAAAAGCATAAACATTAACAACAAACATTTGTTTAATATGCATATGTAATGTAGGTGTAATAAACAAATACACGATTTAAAACAAAGAATGTGCATATTTAAAGTATTTCTTTGATTAATCACTAATGTGCACCATTTATATGTGCAATCATTGATTTCAATGGATAGCCAATAACTGCTAGTAACGATCTTGTTACAGCTTCAAATAAGGAAATGCACTTTTTATGGAGTTAAGTACAATAATTGTGTTTATTGAAACTGTTAAATAATGTACTAGAATTGCAATTGCAAATATTCTTATTGAATTAGCCTCGATATAAAAACAACCAATTGTGAATACAAAACATAAGCGGTTACTTTCAAGTATTATACTCCTTTTTAATTTTAAGTAAATGTCACCGTAGACTAGGGCTAGGGTATAAAACTATTAAAATGTTATTACTTTGTCTTTATTATTACATGGCTGTGAGACTTAATAGTAAAAAAGTAACATTATTTCCGGCATTAGTTCTAGACGCCATTATTTATTATGTACCTACCATCAGGGCCTACCACAGGGGAGGGGAGACGGGACTAATTCCCGGGGCCCGGTGTTGCAAAGGGGGCCCGGATTCGAGGTAATACACAAAGTTTTGTTTACAATTTACAAATACTGTTAAAATTTATGAGATCAGTGACGAATAACAAATAATTTTTTGAAAAGGGAGACCCGGTGTCTATTGCTTCCCCAGGGCCCGAATTTTTTACGAACGGCCCTGCCTACCATTATGGCAAAACAGTTTTATCAATCTCAAATATAACAATAAACCTAGTACAAATTTAGCCTCATAGGATCGTAAGTAACTTATTGAAAGGCTCATATTTTTGTCTGAGGTATTTTACCTTTATTTTCTATTTATCATATTCGATAAACTAAGATAAATTAGTTATTGGATTTAAGATGCTAATAATTACATTCATTATGCACTGAAGCATATGTTACATTTAAACAAAGATAGTATGTTGCGTTTTAGTTCTTGGTTTCGTTGGAGGCAGGTAAAGTGACCCAAAACTGTTTATATTATGTATCGGCCAGACGCAACCCCTTGCGGGGGACACTTGAGATATACAGTTCAGTTTCGACAGTCTTAGTATAACTTGTTAGAAATATACATGTTATGTGTATGTATGTGATGCTGTGTGGTTATAAGATGAAGGGTTGGCTAGCCATTGTGTAGTGCATGT
Source organism: Elmis aenea (assembly GCA_947652605.1). Lineage (NCBI taxonomy): Eukaryota > Metazoa > Arthropoda > Insecta > Coleoptera > Elmidae > Elmis > Elmis aenea. Next base: position 11,152,058 of record OX393578.1, on the reverse strand, counting down.
AGTATGCGATTGTATTAGATGGCCTTTAGTAAAGCACTACTGCAGTTATTGGGGATTATTATGTTGTTGTGTTTATTTGTGCTATTGTGTATTGGAATGCAATCATTTGGTAATGTACTAAGCATGCAGTTAATTTGTTGTTGGGCTGGACTAGATCCAGGTTGTTGGGCAGGACTCGATCCTGGTTGTTGGGCAGGACTCGATCCTGGTTGTTGGGCAGGACTCGATCCTGGTTGTTGGGCAGGACTCGATCCTGGTTGTTGGGCAGGACTCGATCCTGGTTGTTGGGCAGGACTCGATCCTGGTTGTTGGGCAGGACTCGATCCTGGTTGTTGGGCAGGACTCGATCCTGGTTGTTGGGCTGGACTAGATCCAGGGTGTATGTTGATACATGCTAATATATATAATGCGTGGGACGCCATGCTTTGCCTTTCAGCTTTGTGTGCGAGCGAGACCACCCTGTTGATTTATGCTTGGCTTTAGTGGAGATTTATGTGTTACTATAATATGGTGATGGGCTTATATTATCCCTGGCGATCCGGCATCACACGCGGGGGTGGGTTCCCCCCGGTGAGTACATAATTGTTACTAATTATTAAATGTTATCAGTGGCACAAGCTTCTTTGTTTTATGTACGCTGCATACACCTTTGCACCAATCGCTTGGCTTCAGCCTCTGCCTGCCTCGGGAACCCGTGTGTTTATAATAAATAACACTAAACTTGTAAGTAAAATAATACGAACCATGTAAATTAAAGTAGTCAACGCCCCAGTTATTAATTATTCAAAAAGGCATCCTAACATTATAGAAACCGATCGGTGTTCATCAATGAGCTGAAATAATTTTTATCAGATGCATCTTTGAAAACTTTCACAGCTTTAATATAAAATCCATTTGAACTATTTTACAAGCCGATAGCCAAATCTGCAGCAACTAAGAAAGTCCTATCGTATCCATCGGTTTGAAATAATAGAATACTAGTAATTTTAAATAAATTGTTCGCGATGTTGTAAACACAATTAAATAAATATTACGGAGAAAGTACTTCTAGAAGATGCTGAAAGGTTTTGTTTTTATTTTCGAATGTTGGCTGCACAGATCTAATCATAATCACTAAAGATTGTGTCGGTATAATTTTATTAGAGCCACAGACCAAAGCACGATTTTATAATTTGTAGTAGCGAATTGGTACCAATTTCCCTCTAAAAAATAATAGTGTACTATTTTGTATAATTGCATACATTAACTATATACATTATACATATTGGGTTACGTTTCGATTTTTTGTTTGTTAAAGTAATAATAATTAATCATCAGAGTGCAATCAATTCCACATTATAGTTTCAAAACGTTAATTTTAATTTACATGCAGTTAATTATTGGGCAAGTTAAGCTATTTTGCTTCGTTGTTGTTTGTATATTCTAGTAAAAGTAACAAGAAAAGGACCAGGAAAGCTTAAAATTTTTATGTTGTTTGTGAAAATAATTGTTAAATATACAGGGTGCCCCAGATAACATTTCCAGCATAGGGGTCCAGCTTATTATAAGAGATACAGGTTTGCTTAAATTAGATGAATTGTTCCTTAGTACGAGAGTATGAGCGGGCCACAATTAGTTTTTAAAAGTACAAAATTGCTCGTCTTTCAGATGTTATAGCAAAAAATATGAAAATGTCGAATTTCTTTTTTTTCTCATATCTTTTTTTGTCTTTAACACTAAATCAATTTTATTTTATTTAATGATAAAGACAAAAAAGTTATGAGAGAAAAAAGAAAATCCACATTTTCATATTTTTGCTATAACATCTGAAGGACGAGCAATTTTGTACTTTAAAAAAATTGATTGTGACTCCTCTTATACTAAGGAATAATTCATCTAATTTAAACAAACCTGTATCTCTTATAATAAGCGAGATCCCCATGCTGGAAATGTTATCTTGGACACTCTGTATACACAGAATATATTTTATTTGCTTTAACAACATGATTTTTTATCAACTATTATAGTCACATTTAAATGCAATGAAGCAAATAGAACGCTACAAATAAATTTGGAGGCGGCTAAATGACTTTCTTATAGCAAATACTGTAAAATCCTTTAAATGATATAGTTGGTATTTAAAACACTGTCATTTCCAATTTGTATTGATCACTAATACACATTGGAAATTAAATGGCAAGCACTTGTATGATTATATTTGATTAATACAACAATTTTACATTGTGTTGAAAGACAATTTTAAGCCTAAACTTGAATTATATGACTTTTTAATTGTTTAAAGTTTAAGTAGTTCACAATCGTTATTATATGAAAAAGGAACATTATTTAGATAGTATTTCTAATTGCACCTTACAATCCTTAACAGCATTTTAAGCCCAGTGTTAAATGTATTAGGTTGGTAAAATGAAATATTATTTGTAATCTATATTTTCAGTACCATAGCACTACAATAATAATCGCTAATTATACGAACGCTTTGTTGTTCAGCATAGTTCACACATACCATAGTGAGCTGTGCCTTCCTACCGGTACCGTCTGAATGAAACACAATTTGAAATCGTGATGTACTAAATTTTCCCTTGTTCTACTTATTTACTACAGTTATAATATTTAATCGCAACTACAAATACATACATCTGAACATCTTTTATTTCAGCTGGGTTATCACTGTACAGGTTGGCCTATTTTCGATGCCCATACAGGGTATCTCGGTTATTATCAGAGATAGAAAAAAACTAAGTACGTAGTCTCGATTTCTTTTTTCGAGAGGAATTCATTGCCGTAAACAGATTTTTGATATCTATGTAGATTAGATAAAACATAAAACCAAATTTTACTTTAGTACAAATTGTAATAGTTTATTAGCAAATACGCAGCTTTTCATACTAATCATAAATAAATCTGTTTTATCCTGATTGCTAACCATTGAGTGTGATAATCAAAGCGTGTTCGGCGGCAGAGTTGTGTATGCAGCCGTACAATTGGTACGTCCTGCTTAGTTTAGTGATTTAGTAAGCACTTTTGATTTAACTATAAACGAGAATAAAAAATCCTAGCAATAAAGAACATGTTCCCGCAAGATAAGTTTTATAAAAGGTAAACTACATGAAACAGAAATTAGAACAAATCAGTGTCACACAGCACAATACGTTTTTAGCAACAAAAAAATTGTTGAATGATCGGCCTTCAAGAAACTAAAATTACCTGCGATTTTTAAAATAAAAATTGGACGCAACAATCGAAAATCGGTAACGAGCTGTAATTTAAATATTCACATTCCAAGTATTTTTCATCCACCTGCCGGTTTGTATAGAAACGATACAATTTAAATCACGGTTCAGTGATTGTCCGTATAATGCAATTATCATACCACGATGTCAACTACTGCATTACTAAGGTTTATTTAATAACTAACATTTCTCTTTTCACTTACTTTTAGGCTAAAATAAGTCTTACACCACAAAAATTGCTTTTCTAACTTTCACCGTAAATATAAGCAAGTCAACTGAACTTCTATGTATGCACAAATAATTGTTACGAAGTATGTTTGTAAAACAATTGTAGAAAAATTGAATACCATATTAATTTGAGAAACTCCAATATTATAATGTGCCTTTAAAAATTCAGTTTTTTTTAATAAAGAATTTCTTATAGAAGTAAGTGCTAGACCACCTGTTTAAAGTTTTTCATATCTAGCATTTCTGTTAATGTGGTAAATGGTACTTCTATTATTTAAAAAAAAAAATAGTTATATCTTATTTATTTCAGCAATGTAATAAAAAATTAATGATACCCATCATAAGAGATGTAATCAATAGTAACAAAAGTTTCGCTTCTAAACATTAAAGGTAATATCTCAACTACCTCTTCTAACCGACATATTACTATTAATCTTCTTTGAGCAAGAAGGTTAGGGATTCATTAATTTCTACTTTACAACTTGTCGTCAGCCCAATTCAACTAACCCTATTAAAGGAAAGTGCTACTATAAAAGTTATAATGATTTTCTGCTCAATTAATTAAAAACGAACACATTCAAGAAATAACTATGAGATGTTTTAATTTTAATCATTGAGAGATTGAGTAACTATAACTGCCAGATATCTTAGTTTTAAAATAGATATAAATCAGCAATTAATTTTAGTACTGTTTTAATATTAATTGTGTAACTATTACCACAAAACTATCCGGTTGCGAAACTAATACGCTAATATGCAGAATTTTCCTCACTTTAAAGCTAAAAAACAAATTAAATTTGTCTCGAACGTTTTACGAGAAAAACAAGAATTTCATTGCGTTTTAAATGTAAAATTAAATTTTTAAGTACAACTAAGGTACATTTATCAAGAGGAATTTTGTTTTAAGTATGTTTAAATTTGGATCTTTGCAATGACACAATTAATAAAATATGTATGTATTATGTAGAAGTGTTTGTTTAGCTTACAGTGTACTGTAATGATTAATGTGGCTGCTCTGCTGTCTACTCTGCCCATCCTGAGCATTTCTTCTGTCTTTTCTTTAAAGACCTTTGACAGGATAGCCTTAAGCCTAGTCCAGATTGTAAACAAATGTTTCGGAACAATATTGAACACTGTGCCTGAACAGTTGCGAAACATTGTTTCGGAACAATCTGTATACGTTGTTTCGCGTCCCGACTTAAGTCAGTGTTTCGGTGTTTCTCAACTGATTATCATGCCCAGTGAGGCTATTGCAGGAATTTGTGCTGCCAATTTATTTATTTTACTTAACGGCATGTGGACTTTCTTTTCGACTTCGGCAACGGTAACATTAAATGCTTGCGCAATATTTAAAAAAGCATCCCTTTTTTTATTTCTATTTTTGTAGTCACCACAGATGACATCCCACAAACAAGATGAACTGTGGACTTTTTCTATAAGTTGTAAAGTTTTCTCTTGATTCCACATTGTATAAAATATAACCAAGAATCACTAACCAAAACTCTGTTTGACTGAACCGTGTTTGACAAAAAACTTGTTCAATGTTCCAATGTTTCCCATATCAACGGGAAACAAGGAACAGGCCTTTTTGTGTTTCGCAACATTAGTGAAACAGTTCCGAAACAAGCTAGAAACAAATTTGAGCTGTTCCGAAACATCGGGAACATTGTTCATGAACACTGTTCCGAAACATTTGTTTACAATTTGGACTAGGCTTTAGAACGGGCTTGTCCTGCAACTTTTTCCAATGAGCATTATACCCCTGTGTTAATATGTCATTAAGACACCGCTTGGCTGTTCCATAGGATGTACCAACTGCGGGTTCTGGACCGAAGAAAGGTGTCTCGCTGCCAATTTTGGCTAGGCGATCTGCCTTTTTGTTCCCTGTCATATTAGTGTGCCCTGGGCACCGTACCAATTTAACATTATTCCTGCTTCCTAGCACATTGTGCCCGGAAGCAGTTCAGAACAGGTCCTGAGTTTACGAGCCAAGAGCTACTCTACAAGTAACCTTTGACGGTGAGCTGAAGCCCAGAACCTACCAATCATTTTAATCAATTATCTTTTACCATTATCCACAAATGCATGCAAACAAACGCAAGATTTTAAGGCGTGTGCAACCGACCAATGGAACAGTTGACATTCTTTTAGTTTTAAGCATAAAAAACCTAATCGCCTCCGGTGATTACATACTTAATAGCAGTAACATCCTCTTCAGACTCTTAAAACCTAATTAAAAGCACAGGTCACATTGAAGGCTTAAAAAATTGTTGTACTTGAAAACGAGATTAAAAACAAATTAACTTTTACAATAGCAACAAATATTGAGTTATGCGTTTACAAGACGGTGGGACATTTTAAAAGAATTTTGTATCAATACAAAAGTAAAAGAATTGGTGGTAAATTTGGGTAAACAACACAGGTACGTGGTAAATAGCTTTATATCCCACTTGGTAATATTTGCTATGTCGATTGTCAACCATTTTAGCAAATAAGTTTTAAAAAACTAACACAACGCAAGCCATTTTAATTTTAATAATATGCAATGACTTAGCAAAGTATTAGATACATATATTCGTTTTTTGTTAAATGGCATTTCACTTACGCGGTACTCCAATTATCGACTTATAAGAATGGCCATCGATAACAACAAAATTACAATCAGAAGTGGCTTAACAGATCTGGAGCATTTGGGAAGACCTGAATTCTATTTTGCAACATCATGATGACAATTTGAGAATCGCTAGGGGAACACTTTCGTGCTCCTTTCTCTCATAGTGTGCCTTGACTGCCGTGAGCTAGTGCCCTATAGGTAGATGCTACTACAAACCACTAAAGAAATAATTGACGAAGAAAACATTACGAATCAAATTGTTCAATATTTTGTAAGCACTTTTGCAAAGTATTTAAAACTTACTTATGCATCACAGAATAATTTCTTCATAGATCAAATGTTGATTAACTATCTTATATATTTAATCTGTCTACTATAAATAACTAAAAAATATTGTGATATGAAAGTAATGTGGTTTGAAAGGGTAATATGCATTCTCAAAACGCATCTATATCAAGCAGAATAATGATAGTAATTTAATTTTATGCAATCTGTTTTATAGGTGTAATACAATTAACACACGATTAACAAGATAACTGCAAGAACTCATAAGGTGCGAAAGTATTTAAGTTTAACAATAATTTACACTCACTAAGAAGTATTTAAAAGATTTTGAGCAAATTAAACTAACGTCAAATTAAAATGTTACGCGTTGACAGGACGCATTCACGTATGAAGCAATGATAAGTTTAGATAAGTTGCATGTCTAGCAACATTTGATGCAAGAGTTTTAGCATAATATATGCGAAGATAACGTGCATCAACATAATATCAGAACCAGGAGCATATGCAAAAAATATTAAAACACATTCACTTGCTCCAAGGTTAGAAGACATCCTAAATTGCGTGATCAAGCATAACTAGCAACATATGTTATTTAACAAATCTATTGCAATAATAAATACATACATGTAATGTTTACAATTTCACATTATAAATTAACTGCGATGGATGGTAATATATATTAAATGCTTGATACAATATGAAAGAATACACAGACGATAACAAGGATTGCAGAACTTGTACGTTTGACATAAATTTGCAGATTTTTGAGCTAATGTTAGTGTAATTTAAATACAATGTTAAAACAGAATGCTTCCACTGTAAAGTTACAAATTCATTTGTCTAATATTGTAAATTTAGAAACAACGTCAACGACCATAAAATAAATAAACCCCATTTAAGATCCTTTTAATGGTTTCTTTGTAAAATGTTACATATTGCTTAATTTTATATATTTTTAAAGGTAAAAAGACTAAAAAGCAGGGGTTTGGAGCGGAGCTCGGAGCTGGAGCACGGAGCAGTGGAGCAATGGGTTTTTGCCCGGAGCAGGAGCGGAGCCCGGAGCAAATTATTTTGATTGCTCCACTGCTCCAATTTATTATGCAAAATTTAAAAAAAAAACCCTTTTTTCCCCTTTTTTTTAACGTTTGAAGATCAATAATCTGTTTTTTCAAACATTTATTTAACTTCACTTGTTTTGGTTAGGGCCAAATATTGTTATTTTTGACCAACTTCTACATATCCGATAAAATTAAAACTTTGTTTTTAAAATAAATTTTTTTTTAATCAAAAAACTTTTTTTAAAAATGTTAACAATATTTGGAGCATGGAGCGGAGCTGGAGCAGGCGTTTTGATGCCGGAGCGGAGCTGAAGCGGAGCAATTAATAAATTGGACTGCTCCAAACCCCTGCTAAAAAGACTTGAGTTTTTCTCGTAACACCCTAGTTTTTGAGTAAAAAATAAAGTAAGTAAACATGAACCATCAAATATTCCAATATAAAACGATTCATTTTGGTGGTTACCATGCATGGTTTGTTTATGTTCATATTGGGTAGAAATGACGGGCCTTTGCGCGTTATCGCCTCGTAAACGTCAAAATGAATTAAACCCGTCAGTTCCATCCAATATGAACATAAACAAACCATGGTAACCACCAAAATGAATCGTTTTATATTGGAATATTTTATAATGGTGCATGTTTACTTATTTTGTTTTTCGTTTTCCGAGAAAAACGCAAACATAAAAAAGTTTCTAAAAATAAATCAAACTTTCAAAAGTATAATTTTAAATAGGCAAAATTTCAACCCACCAAAAAGTTCTGATAAAAAAACCAACAGGGGTCGCACTTTTTAGCCCCCAGAAGGTAGCTCATATGCTGACCTAATTAGATTTTGTACCTCTGTTTAAACGTTTAAGCCCATCATTAACAAAATGAATTTTTGAATAAGAGTATATTATGGCGTCCATACAAAATGATGATGGTTCACAATATTCGAAACGTCCGATACGATACAACTTCAAAACGATTCGAAAAGAATAAATGTGCCTTATTAAGCATATAAAATTATTTAGTTTAAGGTGTGTATGTACATTTGTAATTTAAAAGCTCTTATTTCTAAAAATAAGAACTGTAGCCCTTAAGATGTTGAAAAAATGTACCCAACAAAACATGTCGGAATAATAAGTGTAATAAATTGACCTAAATAAAAACTGTTTAAACCTAAAGAACAATGAACCACCCATCGTTTTTGACAATACTAAACTTCATATGTTAAAAAAACAAGAAAACTCTGCTTATTAAGTTATTTTTAACGCTCATTTATTTACGAAAATTTTAAGGTTGTGAGATCGTGCGTGCTTCTCTTCATCAGGCTAAACTAAACTGCCAGACACTTTTGTACCTAATTGATCGCTTCTTACCTATACGTATCCATTCTAAGGCTGTAATTATTTTAAACGGTTTAGTTTCTAAAAGGCGTGTGTGATTAACAAAAATACTCTTACATACACCAGCAACCATATATTTCGTATTCTGTTGGGTTTTATTAGCAATTTCATTGTGTGTGTGTGATATAAAATTTATGGTTTAAGAGTATCTGCGGCTGAAACAAACGAAAGTTGATTGTTAAAAATTACGGTGGAACTAAAATTGGCAGTTTAGATACTTTTGTCAGATGAGATATATTTTTACTTTTTTTAAGTTTTATGGTACATATTAGGAAGTGAAAATACTTAATACATTAGAAATACATGCCTCTAAATAAAATACACCAATTTTATTCTGAATGTTTCAAGTTGCTTTTTTTGAGGTTTGTTTATTGTTTATTATAATATTATTTTGGTGTAAGTTTTTTTTATACAAAAATATGAATTTGGTACATTAACGCTTTTAACCTGGAAAGTTTTTAATTATTTATGCCATAAAAATTCCACTTAACCGTCTTACGCTAGAAGTGCAATTGAATTATCCTTGAATTAACAAAACACGTTTGTAATAGTTAAGTAATTTTTTTCTATTTCAACTAATTACATGTTGACGTTTACGTTAAAAATTATGCGTACGTTAAGTACAGGGCCGGATTTTCGAAGACTGTTTTTCGAAATTTAATAATCTTTAGACATTCTGTTTATTTAAAATGGAACTATGAGATGTAAGAAAAATGTTTTAGAAAATGCTATAAATATAAATACTCCCGCCTAGGTTTAATTACAAAATCACTTTCGTATTTTTTATTCTTGAGTAAAATGGGTTTTTGATAAAAGCCTAGTGACGTAGCCAAGCCCCTCCCCCGTCCAGGGGGTCCAGATCCCTCCCGAAATCGATTGTCATTCAAAATTATTGTGTATATTTGAAATCATGAAGTTTTTCCACGATTTTTGTATACCTACATACACTTAAAAAAATGTTCGGACCCCTTCCGAATAAAAATCCTCGCCACGTCACTGCTTTACCTACCAGTTTTGAGACTCCCGTCTCTTTGCCAGAGGTTCAAAAAATAAATAGATTGCATTCAAGAAGAAATTCGTCTCAGCAAAATTATACGTCATTATTTAATTACTTGTAGGTATGTACATATGTACTAATATATAAAATGAATAATGGTTTATCAAATATAATCTAGATACTATGGAAAATATTTTTTTGAATTGATTTTCAAGTTTCAGCGACATTGTTTTTCATTTCATAATCTAAGTACACAACTTTCCAAGAATTTTTTATTTTAGTTTTTAAAGTTAAATTCTGATTCTTGATAAATGTTTATTTAATGTCCTTAATACGGCAGCACTGATTTTGTGTTAAAGAGTTGACCCTTGTTTTCTTCAAGGCCTCTACTCACCAACCAATTTGTCGGGACAACCGACCGACCATTCCGATAAATTGTTTAATGTGTAGTCTGTCACCCGACCAACACGACAGTTGGAACGGTCGGGTGGCCAGACCATCCAACAAGCCAACCGCCCCACCACATTCCTCTAGATAAGGACTATTAAACCGAAAATTTAACGCTATTTATAAATTTGTTATCCACAAAACGACATCAAGCCAAAATAATCAAAAAAGTTATGACGTTTATGCTGTGTTGGTTGGACTGGTCGGAAGGTGTGTAGACAGCACCCAACACGGAGTTCCCGACGGTCGGCTCCGACAAGTTGGTTAATGAATAGAGGCCTTAAAGCATATTGCTAGTAACCATTTACATATTTTAAATCAAGCATTGCATTCGTAAGATTTACAAATAAATTCTTAGCTTAAATAGTTATTTATGTATCAAGGCCAAAAAGTGTAACCAGCAAACAGGCAAGGCCGAAAAAGTACGTTTTGGCCGAGGTGCATATTACATTTTTTGTGCGATCGAATTAAAAACAATTTAAATTTTTAGTAATTTTCAAAATTTTAGGTTAGAAACTACGTGACATTCTGTCACTGACAGATGACGGCGTATGTACTGCATTACCGGCCCTCTCCTTAGCAACGGCCGTAAAAGTTACTTTTTCGGCCGTTGCTAAGGGTAAGGGCCTGAAAAGTAACTTTTACGGCCGTTGCTAAGGATAAGGCCGGAAATGCAGTACTTTATGGTTGCTAACGCGTCCGTCAAACAGCTGTTTCTAGTACGATCGCACAAAAAATGTATTATTTAAAATTTTCGGCAGAGACACATGTGTTCTTATTGTTATATTGCATCACTCCGATTTTTTAAAACTAAATTATGGCATGGCTCTGATGTAACAGTAATTTGAAGCTACACAATGATAAGATTTATGCAAGATTACAATGTTCGCTAAATTCTCTGAATTGTTATGGGAAGTTTGAAGTCGATTGAAAATTAAGAATGTGAGAGGCAGCAGAAAACTGGTTTCCTAGTGGGAAAAAAACCGACTAAGTCTGTGTTTAGACGCCGTCCTCGTTCTTTCTTTCTCTCAATTGCGATTCTTATCATCGTTCCAAGTTCATGTAGGTCACTAGTAGCGGTACTTAGGAACTAGACTGTCTGCCGAATCGTATCATTACATCAGATTTTTGAGGAAGCAAACGTTTTGTTTGTGACATTAGGTAAATAAATAATACCGTTAGACGTTAGACCCAGAAAAAATTTTGCTGACTCATATAAAAACATCATTTGATTAACTTTAAGGAAAATTATGTTATACAGCGAGCCAACTTAGGTTAGAGTGAAATATAACTGCAAATTAATAAAGACAATTTTTGGAAATTTTTAAGATTTTGTGTAACTAGTTTTATTAATTTGTCGTTTAAATATTATATAGGGTGTTTCTTAAATATTGCGAAAAAATTCTGGTGGTGATTTCTTATCAAAAATTAAGGGGGGACTTTCACATGCATTTTTTTCCTTTGACATCTCCTTCCGGAGTTACACCTCTCTAAAGGGGAGCGGTAAAATTAGGTTTTTATTTTATTTCTCAAATTTGGATAAATTTAGGAAAATGATATTTGGTAGATGTTTTATACTTAGTAAAAGGTTTCCCATAGTAATATTTTCAATCATCTCCCTCCTTCACAGGGGGCTGAAAAGTGCAACCCCTGTTGGTTTTTTAATCAGAACTTTTTAGTGAGTTGAAATTTTGCAATTACAAATTATTTTTTTGAAAGCTTGATTTAAAAACTTTTCTTATTCTTTAGTTTTTCCTGAAAAACCTACACTTTTTGAGTATAAAATGAAATTTTAAAAAAAGAATCAAAATTTTCTTTGGGACCTAAAAATGCAAATATGAACAATTTATATGGATACAATTTTTTACTCTTATTTTTAAGCAGGGTACGTTTTTACGTCGGATTTACGTCCTCTACGGGGATCTCAAAAACTATAAGAGATAAAGAAAGAGTTAAATGGTGAAGAAGCGCAGAATTGTTAGCAAAGTTTAATTATATCAAAATTTGAAAAAAAGTTAAGGTGTGATAGATTTACGCAAAATGTAGTATTAGCCTCTTTTTTAAACGGGTCTTTCCTATTCTATCCATAGAAAAAAATTGAAGACAATAATTTTAAGACAACTAAGCAACATTAGAAAACCTTTGTCTAGCGGCATTTGTTTTTGGGATACAACACACACAAAGTTGCTGCATTTAAAGTGGAAACAGTATGACGGTGACTTTATAAAATGTCTTATTATAATTTTTTTAATATATTTATACATATAGATGGTTAACCCTGACGATAACAACTAAAAATTGTTGCCAAGAAAGTGGCAGTTTACAATACGATTCTGTCGATGTTTTGTTAACTTTTTTTTCTTAATTTATTCCGGGGAACACCAAATTTTGAACACATTTGTCTTGCTCAAGTGGTTCTTTCTTGATAAACACATGCTAACACGATTATTTACGTGGCTTAAGCTATATTGTGCCTCTTTTATTTCTTGGTGCCTTAAATGCCCCATTCTTGCAAATTATGATATAATCGCGCAAAAATATGTGCGCATAGTTTACGTCAGTCTGTGTAACTACTCAAATATTCATCTGCAGCTCTTAAAATTGTTTTGGTAGTATTAGTTGTAGCAAGACAACGTATTGAAAAGAAAGTAATAAAAGCACAAACTCTTGTTTACACCCGATATTAAAGCAAACAGAAACCTTAAAGTTAAAAATAATAATAAAGTAATAAGTGAAACTTAAACTATTACTCTGTAGAGAACAATTTTGAACAGTTATTATCATGGCTAAATATGTACTTCCTGCAGATAACAGCAACGACCCATTTAATTTTTTTGTTTTTAACATAGCTGTATCGATTTTCATATTTATATCTAATTAAAATCAGTGGCTTAGCTAGTGGGAGCGAGGGGGATGGCAGTTTTAGTCTACCCAAATGGGGCAACAATGAAAATCTCGAAGGTAATAAAGGATCAGTAGATATAATAATCAGTACCGGCACTAGCGCTATTACATTCATAAAAGTTCATTTAAAAAAAAAAAAATCTTATCGAAGTTACAGAGTAAAACGGGCTAGTCGACCTGGCTATACTGAAAACCCGCCCCCTTGCGACGACAGAAGTTCCAAGTAACAAAATTTATGATAGGGTGCCAACCATTCAATAAAATTATGAAACATTTCATTTATTTTAGGCATTAAATTTCATGCAGTTTTAAACTTTATTGTAAAGGGGATTTATTTTTCAGGTCCGTTTTATTTCAAACATTTGGTTTGAGGTATAAATCCTTTTCTATATTAACCAATCGTCGCATAGCAATAGCATACGACCAGTTGTTTGTAAATGGAGATGTACAAAAGTTTCGAACAGTAGTAAGAGAACTTTCAAATCATAGGGCACTAGAAACAGACTGACGAGTCTTCATTACTTGTAGGTGAATACAATTATTATCCTTGGGAGGTTTTTCAGTACGCGATAAAAATATTGGTCGTACGCGAAGTTATGAGCATAAATTAAAAACCTGATGTGTTTTGTTTTTTATCAATAGCACAAAAACTATTGATTTTTTTGATTTTTTTTTCCATAAAACAGTTGCTCTTGAATCATAGATCATTTTGACCCGTTTAACCAAGTCTCTTACCGTTTACGAGATCCCCATGCTGTTCACTATATTTGGGACACCCTGTATATGAAGGGACCGGTTAATCCGCTTTTCGGTAAATCGAGAGCTTACCGTACTGGCCTTAATACATTGTTTTATTTCAATACACTAAAGGATTCGATTAACTGCATCATTATGAATGAACATTAAGGTCGACTGGTAATAAAAACCTAACCAGAACGTAATATTGTCTATTTTTAAAAACTTTATCCGAATATAAACCTCAATAAATTTTAAATTGGCTGAACATGAACCAATTCACTTCAAACGCGGACATTCAAACGCGTGACCATAATATTAACGAAAATACAGCGCATCAAACGACGATTTGTACATCCGTTTATTGTTGTATTGGTTTTACTACATTACCATAATTTTATATAATTAATATGGCAATGTTTATCAAATAGAGAAAACGGTAGGTAATACGAAAGTGTTTTATAACAGTGACGTCCCAGTACGTGTTAATTTATAATTAGTTTTAACCGACTGGTTCAAGTTTGTAATCTTTTACGTCTGTTCAACAATAGCTTTTGCTTTCTTTCGTCCTACTAAACTGGACAACGCTCAACGCATTTAACAATTATAATAAAGTGTGCTTACAGTTTTGCATTTTTTTGGAATTTGTGGCTTTGGACAAATCAGTTCTTGTGTTTGCTGAAACTTTAATTCCTAAATATTTTTTGGTCGTAATTAATTTGCTAGTAAATCATTTGTTTAATTGAGCAATAAATGCAAAATTTATTGATTTTTATCGCAAGCAATTATAAAGCACACGACTGGTTTAATTACATGGTTTTTTAAATGAATTGTGTGTTTTGCTTTGTACTTGTTTTGAGCAGTATTTTATGCCGGCAGTTAAATTTTATACACTGTGTCCAAGATAAGAATACACAGCATGGGGATCTCGCTTGTTATAAGAGATACGGGTTTGTTTAAATTAGATGAATTATTCCCAAGTGTGAGAGCAGACACAAGCAATTTTTAAAAGTACAAAATTCCTCGTACTTCAGATGTTATAGCAAAAAAATATATTTTTTTTCTTTCATACCTTCTTTCAGTGTTCTCCCCAGGCCCTTTCTTCCGGGCGGGCCGCCCGGCTGATTTTTCTAACCGCCCGGCTGATAAATTTCGTAATAAGTGCGTATGTAAAATCTAATATCTAAAAAATCTTAGATATAAAACGTTAAACTGGTAGATGCCAAAATAAAATCACAGAACAAGTTAAAAAGGTAAATAAAACCTAAAATTGATATCTTCGATTAACTAATACACGTACGAGAAGAGACAAAGACCGTAACACAAGGGAGACATCTAGAGTCGAGTCGGCTCGACTCGACTCGACATTGGTATTATCGTTCGTGCCAAGTCGCATACCAAACAGCAGCAACAGTGATTATCACTAAATAGCGGACGGATTACTAGCTACTATCCTGTCAAAATCGAGACGTTTGGTCATTTTTATATATTTGTACCCTCATTATAAAGTGTAGTGCTCATCATTGCGAATCGCTGCGATAATCAATAACAGTGAGGTGCAATTTTATCTAAAATCCGTATTTTAATGGTGTAGCAAAACAGTCAGAAATTTTAAATTTTTTTAACTCCAATCAAAAAAATTATGTCATATTTCCATTAAATCAATAAGTTTTGAACTACACTATTAATTATTAAATTTATTTCATACTTCAGACATGAAAAATAACTTTAAAGTCAAATCAGACTAATTTATTTAGTTTTTTTAAAAAACAAGAAAGTGCTCAAAACAATGAAAAGCAATCTAAAACAACTTTGGTTTCAAACCAGGAAGTTGAAGAAGCCGAAGGTTCTATTAGCGAATTGTTTGTTTTTTATTTAATTAAACAAAGTTTCTTTAAATTCTTAAAATTCCTTAAATTAAATTGTATTATATTATTGTTAAAAATGCGATATTTATTACAAATAAATAATTTTGTTTGGAACAAAATATTTGTGTAAATTTAACAACTAATAATACAAAATAATATGTAATTATAAAATAATAAGACCAAACATTCATTAGGGGGGGAGGGGGGAAAGGGGGCGCCCGGCAACCTTTTGCGTCCGCCCGGCAAAAAATAAATTCTGGGGAGAACACTGCTTCTTTATTTTATTCATTAGATCAATTTTATTAATACTTCCTAAAGATACTTTTTAATGGAGAATGTAACTGTTATTTTAGATTTTTTTTTATCACTTTTCATTTTTGAGATATTTCCCCCAATTTAGTTTTTTCTTATGGGCCCCGAAGTTGGCCATGGAATAGTTAAATGTGCTTTTTTTCTCTATTAAATGAGATATTACTTATTATTACTATTATATTATCTATTTTTATAAATAAGTCACAAAATGAAGAAAACCCGTATTTTACCCATCACTTATCAAGCTATCTATGAAAATAAAAACAAAAAAAAACTAATTAAATGTCAAATGATAGTTACTATTTGTGTAATGTCATTTATTACAATTTTATAGTATTGTTGTGTAAATGGATAGTCTTATTTAAAAGAGAAAAAAAGCACATTAACTATTCCATGGCCAACTTTGCGGCCCCTAAGAAAAAATGAATTTAGGGGTAATATCTCAAAAGTGATAGCTTTTAAAAAATCTAAAATAATGGCTACATTGTACATAAAAAAGTACCATAAGAAGGTACAAAAAAAATTGTTCTAATGATTAAGACAAAAAAGTTATGAGAGAAAAAAGAAATTTAACATTTTCATATTTTTTGGTAAAACATCTGAAGCAAGAGGAATTTTGTACCTTTAAAAATTGATTGTGGCTCCTCTCATACTAAGGAATAATTCATCTAATTTAAACAAACCTTATAATCTCTTATAATAAGCGAGATCCCCATCCTGGAAATGTAATCTGGGACACCCTGTATACCTAATTTATGGTCATAACTTTAAAAAAATGCGCTTTAAGTTGCTAAAAATACTTTTTCTACAAACACTAGCAGAGAAATTAAGCGCCAAGGTATTTAATTTATTCATTGTTAAAGAGGCAGAACTTATATTTATCATATAAATGGTGTTCTCACCATACGAGTCGGCCTATTCATGTTACGAAAGTATCATCAATCATAAATATAGAAACTAGATCTGTCGTTCAATTTTGCGTCTTGCTCTGGGAATGGGGTTTCTTTGAAGAAAGTGTAAAAAATGCGTAGTATCAACGCGTTCGCGTTTTTGTAATTGCAAAATCTACTCAACGGTAGTTTAATACATAAAGAAAAAGTCTTCGTTTGATGTTGGTTATTGCAAACGGTGCCCTGAAAAGCTGTAATTGTTTATAAACATTTAGTTAGGTCATACGTAGAACTGAATTTTGCATTACAATTCGCTGCATAATTGTGACACTTTAACATTAATTATAATACGTGTAGGTATTAGATTTTATTCCTTTAAATTGTTCTCTGACAATCGCTTCAAGCAGGGCCGTACTTAAGTATAGGAGCATTAGACAAAAGCTTGGAACCTCCCTTACCTTACCTTATCTTACCTCCCCTCTCTAGGGGCCTAAATTTCAAGAGAGCCTTGCTCTCAAAGAATCCTATTCTGTTAATCAACATTTTTTGACTGATGTAAGACATTAATTAGTTGTAATTATGTTTCTTTGATAAAGAGCCGATTTTGCAATTCTACTGCAATTAATTTAATACGTATTTTATCTTGCTTACTTACAATAATTCATTTTAAATTATTGGGTGACATATGTAGGTAGTACATAATATTGTGCCTCATGTCCCCAAAAGGTAAATACGGCTCTGGTTGCAGGCGTTTTTAAGCATTTACTGCGACGAACATACTTTAAATGTTTATTTTATTTATTTACTAGCAGATTTGGTTAACTTTAAACCAGGGACCCGAACCGGTAAGAATAACGGTTCAGTTCCGGTTACCGGTTCGATAAATTTTAACTTTTCGGTTTACGTTCCGAACCACCGGTTTTTATTTTTTAATTATTCGGTAACCGGTTCGGCGGTAACGGTTCAGTTCCGGTTTCGGTTCAATACGTTTTTTTTTAGTACAAAATGTATAAAAATAGTAATAAAACATAAACCCACAACATATAAATTTTATTTATATTTAAACTTCAAACTCTTTATATATATAACCTAACCTTACCTTGATATATACTGCGCCATCTAACAAACATTATTGCAACAAACAGACGGTAAAATTAAATTTTAATTTCTGAGTACAAAATAACAAAACACATTACAATTTTATTTATATACAAATTTGTGTTTGTTTTGTATTAAATAAAACTGTCAAATTAAGTCAGTGTAATATCGAGGGTCTCATATCAGGGTAGCTTATGCGCCAAAAATACAAAAATGGAGATTCTTCGCCAAAAATGTGTTAAACTGAAGGAAAAACAAATCTTTGTATGTTAGAAAAATCAACATATTTTGATATAAGTTAACTTGAACAGCATGGGGATCTCGTAAACGGTAAGAGATACAGACTTGGTTAAATGGGTCAAAGTGATCTATGATTTAAAAGCAACTATTCCATGAAAAAAATCTTGAAAAAATTTCAAATGTATTCACTGACAAAACCTACAAAACAATGATGTAATTCGTGTGGAAATTTAGTTAGTATAGTACTCTTAGTAATATAAAGTTATACTTACAGTTTTCCAAATTAGAAGCAATAACTAACCATTTATAAAAGTACGTAAGCGCACGCCATTCCAAAGTAGGTACAGTACTATGTGCAATGCCGCATTATACAGTCCAATCAACAAGTTTAAACTTGCGGTTTGTAAGCTGAAAGACGGCTTGACGAGCAAGAGCGCCTGCGTTCTATTAATCGCGGTAAAGAATACATTATTCAAATACGACTGTGATAGACGATGCATATTTAATTATTTACAAATTGAACTGTCTTAAATATTTTCTTTTTATCTACGGTAAGATGTAATCATAAATTACGAAAAAAATAAAATCCAATTTTTTATAAAAAATATTGTTCCGAACCGGTTTTTTAACCGGTTGTAGCTGTTTTAATCGGTTCACGCCAGTCGGTTCGGTTCGGTTTTGCGGTTTTGTGATTTCTTAACTAAGAGGTTCAGTTCCGGTTCACGGTTCATGAAAAAGGCACCGGTTCGTTCCGGTTTTTGTTCCGGTTCCGGTTCGGTTCGGGTCCCTGCTTTAAACACTTAATTTGCAACATTGCACAATTAAGCACGATACACAGGTCAAGGTGATTACATAACAACAGTGTTTTACATAAACCCGGAATTAGTTATCTTTTATGATTTACACACCTGTGCGAATGGTAGTAACTTCTTTGCGGTTGAGATTGGCCCACTTAAAAACTTTTATACACTGAAGGGCAAAAATTATTTTCGATGACAAAAATTATTCAAAAAAGGTACAAAATGTCAAAAACTAAATGTATTTTATTACATTTGCTTTATATTATTTTTATTAACAGTTAATCTGTTCTACCTACGGTGTCGAAGGTTTTATGATTATTTTAAATTATAAATTGTGCGATAAAGACTTTTAAGAGCTTCCAAATAGGTTTGAACCGATTGATGTTCTATTAATCGGCCGTGTTTTGATTGCGTAATGGATCGATTAATGACTAATGACTCACACAATCTAGCCGTTAGATGAACAGACTCGTGTAATATGCTTATGATCACTAAGTTTTATTTTAGTTAGGTTCTTGGTGACAGGTAAAAACAGTCGAAGCTTGAAATGCCTTGAAAATGAAGAAACTTCTTACATTATAATTAAAGAGTAATACAATTTAATTATATTTATGTTTATTTGGTAACTACGAATTTTTTTATGTTTCAATTTTTTTGCCTGCAGTAAAACAAAAAATAACGTGTTTATAAAAGTTATTACATGATTGTGCGTGTTTTTGTATAGGCCATGTTTAAAAAAGGACAAAACGATTGCCATGAGCCAATCTATTAGTCAAAATTAAATTAAATTCAATGATAACCGATTAATTGGCTAAACGGCCAATTATCTATTAATAAGCAGAACAGTCACACAAGCCAATTACCGATTGTCTATCGGTTAATAGGCGCATATTTACTTACAAGGGAGGGTCACGATATGTTGTCGCTAGAATCTGATCAAGGCTGTGTTATACGTGCCACTGGCCATTTCTCACAGAAAAATAGGGGAAAAACTGAATAGTTGAATAATAAAAGTAATTTTTGCGATCGCGTTGGCCATGAAAACGTGAGAGATAAAATCGAAATTCTTCTATTTACCAATGCGCGCATCCTTTGCAAGTAAAATGGTGCAAAGTTTTTGAAAAAATCTTTAACGGTTCCGGAGAAAAACGCGAAAAACGAGGCCCTTGGAAAAACGGGTTACCCTATCTTAAACGCCTATACAAGTCGCATAGATTTAGTTACAACAGATATACCAAAACTTTTCAAATCAATTTGCAGAGGTTTCGTTTTTGACGTTTTTCTCCGGAACCGTTTAAGATTTTTTCAAAAACTTTGCACCATTTTACTTGTAAAGGATGCGCGCATTGGTAAATAGAAGAATTTCGATTTTATCTCCGACGGTTTCATGGCCAACGCGATCGTAAAAATGGCCAGTGGCACGTATAACTCTGCAAAACGTTTAGTTTTGATATTCTTGATGCAATAAACACAGCCTAAATCAAATTCTAGAGACAAAATATCGTGACCTCCCCTGGTTCAAAAATTAAACAACACTGTTCAAAACTGGATATTTCCAAAACGCTTCGATTAATGCAAAATCAAATCACATTTTAAAAAACGGCTCGCGACTCTAAATATTTTGTTATTAACACCTAAACTCTATCCCTTAAAATAAAAAAACTACAATGTTGGACAGTTCTTACTACTACACTCTATGTTCAATTTAGAAAAAGCTAGTTAAAATTATTGCTCATTACATATTCAGTTCTCGTGCCGTAAAGTTGTTAAAGAACTAAACGAAATATTATACATGTTAGATTGACAACCTCTGAAATAATAAACATTTCTATGTATCTAGGCCGCCTATGATGAGCAAACCTATCCGCTAAGGTAACTGTTAACTCTAGCATCATTTCAGATAAGCCATATTTGTATTCATCTACATAAAACAATCAACAGACTTTGCTTATCTAATCGATAAGATTTATATGGAAGTTGCTATAAAAGTGTTACGTTATGTAAAAATCTGTATATCATTGGATTGTTACACTTGATTAACCGTTATGTACAACCGATGGGTTAAGCTAAAAGAACAGCGCTACCAAAATTCTAAGAAAATTGACGCAGCTGTCTGGATGTAAATAATTATATTTCGATTTTTATACACCTAGATTAAAATTACTAAGGAGCCTTCAAGGCTTAATTAACAACTTTTTTATCAACTGAATTTAATTTTTTGTTACAATTAAAACATAAGTAATAAATATAAATTAATATTTTAAACTAACATTCGAAGGAAATGAATAATGCTTGGTAATAGGCAACAAAAACAAAATTATGACCGTAACTATGTAAAAAATTTGCAAACATAAATATTTTAAATTATAAACATTATCTAATCAAGCGCTAACACATTTAAGCAATTCGTTTATGATAAAACTCAACATATTACTCAACGACAAATTATGTTTCATTTGTTAAGTTATCTTTAAACAAAATACCATTGGCACAGAACTTAAATATTTGAACATAAACAATTGATAAAGAATGTGTATTGTTTATATGGTCAACACGAACTCAATAAATATGTGCATATGTTTAACAGGTTGACAGTTTTGTTTAGGAGGTTTAATAGTTTCCCATTAATTTAAATTATATAAGAACATTTTTAAAATCACCAATGGAATATTAGAACGATGAAAGACAATTTTATTGTACCTTAAACACTTTTTCTATCTTTCTGATATACAGGGTGTCAACCTGATGTATTTACTTTTTATTTATTTATTTATATAAAATCAAATAACATTGAACGTCATGTTTTAGGAATTAAAACTACTTTTAAGACAAATTTACTGCGATTTTTTAAAATTTAAAACACTCAGATAAACATGAGTTTTTTTAAAAATAACAGACTAAGAATATTTGTCAAGCAAGACAAGAAAAAAATTATCCTCCCCGGCGGGGAATCGAACCCCGGTCTCCCGCGTGACAGGCGGGGATACTTACCACTATACTACCGAGGACTTGATGTCAGAGACCAAAAAATTTTGTTGTACGAAGTAATATTTTTGTATAGGTCATGTTATATATTTTGGTTCAAGTGCGTTCGGATGTGCTTATATCGAGTGGACCAAAAGTCACTTTCAAGTCAGTTGCAGCTAAAAGAATGAATCATGGGCGAAATATGGTTTGAACAAGACGGTGCTACGGCCCACACATATCGTGAAACCATTATAATTTTTTTTCCAAATCACCTTATTTCCAGATTTGGAGATATACTTTGTGTGGGGTGCAAGATCGTACAATTTACACCCAATACGTTTTACAAAGTACCAAGTGATTGCCTCCGTTTTTCTCTTGCGAGAAGCTTTGCAAACTTCAAAATATTTCAACATTAAAATTTGCAATAAATAATTTCGATCGCAATGCTTAAAATATTAAGCAAACTGCAGTTTCAACCACAGCATAGTTACCTTAAAATCATCCAGCCAATTAAGTTTAGTTTTAAAATTCATTTAATTCAGTCCAACAAAGACAGAAATCCAGCAACAATGCAGAATATGCCTGCACTTTAAAATAACGCAACAAAAAAAGTGTGCTACTGCATATTTAACGAAAACCTCACTTTTAAATTTCGCCCGTGCCTTTTATTTCAACCTCCAAAGCGCATCGCTAAAATACTTTTCCTGTTAGGAAGTTGTATTTGTTACTTAATGTCCGCAAAATTAATTCACTGACGCAATCTAGATTCACTGATTCAATTTAATTTCGGTTTTAAAAGGTACGAGTGAACACCACAATTATTAATTTAGCGCTGCGCTAAAAAATACGGTGTAATATCGATAAAACAAACGCCTCACACACATTCTTACGCCCATACTTCAATAAACCGGATCAACTAGTTCTCTTTTTATTCGCATTTTGACTAGGAGTATTGGATTTATTCTGATACCATGCACAAAAAAGGTAATTACATACGCGAATGTCCAGATACAAATAAGTATAGAGACTGGTAGATACGTAACAAACCTTAAACAGAATGAACCATATCTTTAAACATCTTTTCCAACCTGAATGCTTCCTTACATAACTCAAATTAACATTAAATGTTGGAAATTGCTCGAGTTTTGCTGTAAAAATCGTTGAAATATGCTTATAAATACAGCAGAGTATATGGTATGTATCGGGTATAAACGAAATCACATCGCTTAGGCATTTTTTTTTTAAATTTCTTTAGCTACTTTTACTATTGAATTATATTAACTTTTAAACACAGATTATGTTATAATCGGCAAAAATATGCAAAAGAAATTGTTTAATTACTTAAGTGATTCACTATTAATAAGCCTCAAGTAAAAATCACTTTTTTTAAAAGTATTTCTTGATGAAATGCAATACCCATCTAAAACTACATTGATTTAGTGGAATGAAAAAGTTGTATAAAGAAATTTATATCCAAACTCTCTGAAAGTGGACCTGCCTAAAACATATTTTCAAAATTCTGTATATGCAACCGCTCCAATGTTGGTTATTTAAACAAAAAAACATTACAGCTTTATTCACTTTATTTTTTCAGTTAAGTGTAATCAATGAAGAATGAATTTCTGGAAACAACTTTAGGATGGTTATGTTATAATACGTCACCGTATCACATGTGTGTGTTCCGCTCGCGCTGCAGGCTGCTATAGCGGGATTAACCCCTTTTCCAGCCGTTAGAGGTGCAAGGATAGTGGGTAAGGATGTGGATAATCAAGGACGGGCAAGGATAGATGGAAGTGCTGCCACAGCACTTGCCTTAACTGAAGAGGAAAGCACATGAAATCTCTACAATGACAGTCGGCCCTGGGATTTGAACCCATGACCTCCCGATTGCAAGTTAGGTTGTTAACAAAACCAGCCACCGAGCTCGGTACCTCACTGCTTAAGATTAGGGAGAAACACGAAATAAAAGGGACTAATCGGTAGGGATTCTAAACAGAACTGTTCCATTTAGTTGATTATATATTAAAGTTAATGTAAAATATTTTAATGTCTCGAAACAGTGTAATTGAATAGACCAGAAGGAACTTAATTTTCTAAATTTCTCAGTTAATACCATTTAAATCTTTCTATCTATAATAACAAAGCTATTAGCCTACATTAACTTATTGAACAACATTGATAGGATGCAAAGTGCATAATTACGAAACCAATCGACTGGAGGGCTCTCCTACACACACTACATAAATATGTGTTAACGCGATACGCACTTGTTAGATAAGCAAACATACATCCACTTACAATGCAAGTCTGTGATAAAATACAATTAAAATGATGATAACCTAAAATCACACCCACTTTAAAAATAAACACTTTGTTTCCTTAGAGATAATTCTTTGGTAATGAATCTATAACAAGTCACTAAAAAAATCACTTTTAACGGTTCTGACACTGGTCAACATGTCACCAGGTGATTCATTCATCAGGAATTTAAGAAGACCAGTTCATCACAAAATGAATTTTATGTTTTTGTTGGTTAACTGCATTTTTTTTTTAAATTGTGCTGTACCTTTACAGTTATGCATTTTACTCAATAAAGCAACGAATTAGCATGTCATGTAATTTCTCTTCATTTTAAAATTATCTAGTACCTATGCATTTTTATGGATTCTGATAGACAATTGAGTTCTTAATCCGATAATGCAATGAAAAATAAACTTACAGCAGAAAGTTTTTGAGAAAAATTAAGTTCAAAATTATTTATTATTTCTTTACAAAATCGTTGTCTTTGACTAAACAAAACACAATCGCTGTAGTAACTGCCAGTAGGTTTGTTCCAACAAAGCCATGTACGAAATGTACTATCAGGATTCAGCGCAGTATTGATATCGTGTTCCAGCACAGTCTCCAGTAGTTCGGCTGTTCCAACTGTTATAAAATTAATACATGAAGTAGTCAGGGTAGTCAAAACAGTACGTGAATGAAGGCATGTACTAGCGCTTGGATTTTTACACGCATGCGCTGTTCATAACTAACGTGAGCTCTGGTAGCTATGCATCGCCCTGCCAATTCCACTTAGTACTAGATTCTTAAGGTGTTTACCCTTGCGATGTGCATATTTCTATGAAATCAATCGACACAAATGTCATTTACAGTTAGGCCAGTCGTTTAAACGTTCCAACAACGGCTAATACTGGCCAATACATTTATTAGTACATCGTTCACGCATGCCAATAAACCAATTCATGTACTTATCCATGAATTGGTTTTAAATCGCTTGTTGGAGCAAACCTAGTTTATTACTTGTCTAATCGTATTTTATTATTTTTCGACAAAAACCAATTTTCTGTGGGGAAAAATTGGGCGCATTTTCTCTCGTGTTAACGGATTTTGTAATTTGTTAATTGTAATATTTGGAATAACTCTAAAACTTGGAAATTTATTAATAGAGTATATCTTCTTATACAGGGTGTAGACTCGGATCACGCAACATAGCAATTTCAATGGTAAAATTTTAAAAGTCGAATTCTTGCTCCGCTAATTATTTTAGAAAAAAAGTGCAAATACGTTTTTTGTAGAGAAAAAAATTCTGTATCCATAAATGTAATCAATATTACTTTTTCGTTTTCCAATAACTGAAAATTAAGCAAATTAAAAAACGCGTTTTCGCGAAAATCTGTAGTGCCTTGGAATTATGCTACGACAACTGCCCATCTTACTAACACTTACTGTCACTTTGACGTTTGAAGTTTATTCTTAATTATCATTTTTATTATATCTTGCAATGAAAACATAACTAATTGTGTAAAATAAATGTTTGATAAAATATAAAGTATAATTAAGAATGAATTTCGCGTCAAAGTGACAGTATAAGTGACATTAGGCTGGGCAGTTGTCACAGCATAATTCCAAGGCACTACAGATTTTAGCGAAAACGCGTTTTTTAATTTGCTTAATTTTCAGTTATTGGAAAACGAAAAAGTAATATTGATTACATTTATGGATACAGAATTTTTTTCTCTACAAAAAACGTATTTGCACTTTTTTTCTAAAATAATTAGCGGAGCAAGAATTCGACTTTTAAAATTTTACCATTGAAATCGCTATGTTGCGTGATCCGAGTCTACACCCTGTATATAAAAATGAATGTATGTATGTTTGTATGTCCTTTATGCATTCCTATACCACTCATCCGATCCTGACCAAATTTGGCACAGACAATCTATAGGACCATGGGAAGAACATAGGCTATATGAGAATTCCCAGAAGTTCCAAAAATTCCCAAGAGAACCAAAATTCCCAAAAGATCCAAATATCACAAAAGTTTCAAAATTCTCAATAGATACAAAAATTCTCAATAGATACAAAAATTCCCAAAAGATCCAAAATTCTCAAAAGATCAAAAACGTCCACCGGGCGCGAGCGCGAGTAGTCTGTGATTGATAAAAAAATTCACCGAGCGAAGCCGGGTCACTACGCTAGTAGCATATAATATACCATATATCATACAAAAATATTTTGATATTTTTATTAATTTACGGTTTGCTGTAGCCACCTTCGTTAAAACATATTATTTATTTATTAATTTGTTTTTATACAGAGTGTCCCAGAACACATTTCCAGCATGGGGATCTTGCTCATTATGTAAATGGAATGTAATCTGGAACACCTTGTATAGTCATGGAACACATAGTACAATAAAATCTACTTTATTGGCAAAATTATCACCAAGTAACAAGTTTTAAGGGTGAAAATATACGATTGTTAAAGCATATTTTAGTAGTAAGTAACTTTTATCTTACAAATACCTATGATATTAACAAGAACTCATAAAATCAATATTGACGACAAGTGAAATCTATGGTAGGTAATTATATTTAATGATTGAACATTTTATTCAAGTGCGTATGTAACAGAAGCTAAACCCACTTGCCTTGAAGACGTAATAGAATGAACATGAAAAATTGGTTACATGTTTTATTTCAATTCACCGTATAAACTCACTGTATTTACAAGTCATTAAAAAATTTATTTATATATGAATCAAAGTCAGTTAAAAATAGCTGCACACGGAACAAAAAACCATTACAACTACAGTTAATGGTATTCACACACACGAACAGATACGGGGTGTTTGTAGTTAACTTAATAACCTAAAATTACCCATTATACAATTACAATTGGGTAACAATGCTTTCTTTGTGTTTAAGTTTGAAAAGTAACGCAACGGTTCAAATTAAATTAACAGGATGCGGTAGATAAACAATGTAGCGTTTGCGAATTTCGCAAACTATTATACAATATTAACGAGTATAATAAACCTAATAATATTTATACACATTTTAATATCTCACACAAACATATCTGTGCTATTTCTTGTGCACTCGTGATATGTGGGATCACGCTTGTTATAAAAAATAGAGGTAACGTTAAATTAACAAAAATGTACATCAAGAGCTTAATTATTTTGATTAAATTAAGAAGTGCAAATTTGAGATTTTTTAAATTTATTTCTTAACTTTCCATGTTTTAAAAATTAAAAGATATAAATATTTGTGTTATGATAATTTCACGTGACGAATAGTCTCAGTGTTTTTCCAGAGCATACTTGGTTACGAACATTAACTCTCTAGCGGGCGCACCCCTTATTTTTCAAGACTGGCCGTTCATTATCCATAGCATTTTTAAAAACAAACAACTCCTTTGTTTAAGACAGTATTATTGGTTTATTTTTATCAATATGAACTTTTATGTTTAACAAATACAACTTATCATATTTCTTTATAAAACCAATTATATTCCAATATAATATGAATTACACTTCTAAAAATATTTTAATAGTTTAATAGTTCAACACACAAATCCTAATGAAAATTGATTGCAAGAATTTAATTGTTGTGTACACATTTTTTTCCTACAGAATTTGAGTAATTTAAGTATTTTAATTACCGTATTATTACAGATCTTTGAGTTATAACGTATTCAACTGGAAGTCAAAATGACACTGAACAACTATACAGTCTTTTATGATTAAATCTATGCACAGTGTTAACTACATTGAATTTCATAACATTGGGGTACTTTATAATCCAGCGCGCCCGATCAAGGGTATTGTTTTTTTTTTTTATAAACGTCATATTCATGGTTACTTAATGTATCATTTGTTTTTTCTCTCTTTAATTGCGTTTGTTAAAAAAAAGTTATGCCTATCTAAACCCAAGTGTGCTATGATAAAACTGATACTATTCGTAAGGTGACAAAACAAAACTTACTTACTGTTTGTTCGTACTAAAAAAGATAATTAATAAATAAAATATACCAAATTTTATTGTTTGCTTCTGTAAGCTACCTATGCATTATTGAAACATCTGAATATAATTATAAATTGAACCCTATTATAAGTAACTATGATATTTAACCGAATATGTGTCTCTTATATCTCTTATAAAGGCGAGATCCTCACCAAATTCCGAATTAACTAAATACCCTGTATACAGGATCCCAGATAACATTTTCACATTTTCAGCATGGGAATCTCGTTTATTATAAAAGATATACGTTTGCTTAAATTAGATGAATTATTCCTAAGTATGAGAGGAGCTACAATTTATTTTGCTTGATAAGTGATTGGTAAAATACGATTTTTTTTTGCTTTTCTGAGTTATTTATGTAGATAGAAATAGATACAGCAAGTGAAATCTCAGTAGAAAGAGGAATAAAGTACATTTAACTACTCCAAAGCCAACTTGACAGACCATGAGAAAAAATGAAATTAGCCTCAGATATAGAAAGTGATTAAAAAAATCTAAAATAATAGTTACACTATTCATAAAAAGTATCTTATTAAGGTACAAAAAAAATGATGTAACAATACAGACAAAAAAATTATGAGACAAAAAAAAACACATTTTCATATATTTTGCTATTAACTTCTGATTTTGTCCTCTCGTACTTAAGTATAATTAATCTAAAGCTGTATATCTTTTAATACGCAAAATCCCAATGCTGATATGTTATCTGGAACACCCTGTATACTGTCAAATTTAGTATAAAATTCTTGAAATACACTAGAAAATTTAAATTGTTGATTGTACACAACAAGTAATGTAAAAACGATTTTAACATTTCGACAAAATAACCTTAGTTTAAATTAAAACCATATTTTAAGAAATTTTTATTAAACATTCGTGAAGTAAACTTAAAAACGTCGTGTGATCGTGCAGTCTGCAAATAACAAATATGAAAACTGTGCCAATTAGCTTTGCTAGTAAACCAATTTATTGATTACCGTACATAATTGTCAATGCTTATTTCGAATACACGAACTTGGTAATTTTTAATTAGCAATTACTCGCAAATTGTATATTGAAGTTATTAAGATAACAAAACCGAATTAGCACTATCAATGTAATTTATTATAAGAACGTATTCCAATGAAACTTATCAGAAAATTATGTGTTATTGCCTTAACGAGTTGGAAAAATATCGTTTAAGTCGGTAAAAGATCTGAGGTAATTTATTAAAAAAATATTGCATTACACAGTCACTTAAGAAGAGGCTGCTTAACCATACTAATTTCACTGCACAAATCGTTAATTGCGCAAATCATCACTCTACATTCAGTTGTTTTCAATGTAAAATGAAAATAACTACTCTGATTCGAGTTACCTTATTAACAAAACAAAATTAAATGAAAACTGATATTTAAATTTTACAACCGATTCATTTAATTTGTTGCACCAGGGTTGGGCAAAATTTGATTTTTATTTAAAAAATCAAAAACCATTGATTTAAATTTAAAAAATCAAAAATCATTGATTTCAATTTAAAAAATCAAAAAACACGTATTTTTATTTTTTTTAAGAAACTTGCCTATTTTTCCTTTTTACAACTAGTTTATTCATTATTCATCCTACATTATATCTTCTATACAGCGTCATTCAAAAAGTATCAACAATGAAAAAGTTTTTTTATTAAAAATTTTTTAGAAACTTTTATTCTTGATAAAAGTTGGTGCATCACCTAAAATTAATTTTAAGATGGAGAAAATTTCATAAAAATTCAGACGATACTAGAGTGGCGATTTCAGAAATATTTCAAGAACCTTATTTTAAGAGTTACAAACAAACTTCATAGAGAAAGATTGTTCAGATTTCAAAAATACGAGCAAAGGTGAAATTTGTCGTTAAAATTTCAATTTTTATTTTTATAGTGATTTTGACATAAAAAAGTGTGCAAAAATTTAAAAAAAATTGTTATTATTGGTTTCTCAAATAATTTTATTATCGAGAAAAGTTGGTGCATGATCTAAAACTAATTTTAAGTTAAAAAGATTTCAATATAAATACATATAACACTAGATTTTAACGATTTTAGAAATATTCCAAAAGAGTAAAGTGCTTTATTTAAAAATTTTAAAACAGCTTTAAAAAAGTTGTTTACAATTTAAAAATAATATTAAATAAAGTATCATTTGATTTTTTTAACAAGAGCACTTTTATCTTGCGAATTGTTCTAAAATCGCCAAAAGCTAGTGTTGTATGAACTTTTAAGGAGCTTTTTTAAACTTAAAATAAGTTTAATACCATGCACCAACTCTCAAGAATAACATTTTCTGATTAATCGATAACAAAAAACTTATCTATTAGTTGCAAACTTTTTGAATGTTGACACTACCATAAAATTCGAAAATGAAATTATAACGCCAAATTTCGTATTGTCATATTTTTGATTTTTAAACAATTTCTTCCCATACATTTTTGTGCAAGTTTTAATATAGGGGGACTTTTTTGCGAATATTTTTAAAACACTGAAAATCTAGTGTCATGTGATTTTTTTTCATCTTAAAATTAGTTTTGGGTTATGCATCAGCTTTTATCAGGAATAAAATTTTCTGAGAAATCGATAATAAAAAACTTTCCCAATTGTTGCAGAGTTTTTGAATGACACTGTAGATCTTTTGGCTCTAAAATTAAAAATTATTGTGAAAATTTAGTAAGTAAATCTACCGGAATGCGTCTCTAACAAGAAAATTCCTGTAGAGACTTTATTTCTCCCTGACCTATAAGAAGCCAATAGGCAATATTTCCGGCGGTTGTTTCAGCGGGTGGAAGTAAAGCTTGTATTTAATTTATGTGACGTTGAATCGTGAAAAAAAAGTTTGATTTAAATCATGATTTCAATTTTTAAAAATCAGCTGATTTAAATCAGACCATCCCTGCTATGCACCATGGAGACCCAAAAACTGCATCCATTTCAAAAAGCTTGCTGGAAACTCTTAACAAATAATAATCTCTAATTTTTTATTTCCAAGTTGCTTATAGGACTAAACAAACTTTTATTTTGCCTCAACAGTTGTTTGTAAGTTTTGTTTTTGCGGTGCGTTATCTATATCTTATTATTTAGTCTTAACTTAAGCCCTATTGCGACTTACAAACACATAAATTATAATTTAAGTACGCATTTCTACAAAATGAAGTATTACACGATTCAATTGTTTACAAACCTTCATCAACAATGTTATAATTTTAACGCAAGTTTTTTTTGTGACAAATGAATGCCATTCAAAATTTATGGACAAATATAGACCAATCCACCGATGATAACATTTTGTAAGAATTAATCGCTGGTTTATAAAACTAAAAGTTCAATGATAAATAAATTGCTTGTATCACAAAATCACGAAGTACTGTTTCGTGGTGACATCAATGCGACGCACTGTATGTGCAAATTTAAAGTAAAACATAAAAAAAGATGACCACAACATGAATACATTCAGGAATTTTCAATTAATCCTACAAAAAAGTCACTGAAGAAAGTGTGGAACAGCTTCAATGAAGATTGCTAATAACATTCTCTCTGTCCAGTTACTTTTAATAAATGGAAAAAAATAATAATAAAGAAATGTACATCCATCGTGTGGGAAACATTAGAAAACAACCTCATATCGCAAAACAACTATTTCCACCGCAATACCAAGAAACATGGAATTAAGAAATGACAGTGCAGTATCAAGAGTATATCTTGTCTATAGTGGGTCGTACCCGTACCAGACATCGGCTGGTACGAAAACCACGTGTATATGGCGGAATTAATAGACAAAAAACCTATCCTATCAGTAACAGGAGATACAGAATGGGAGTTTAAACAGCCTTGAAATACAATGACGGTTCGCAGTGGTACAGAGAAGTATTACCAGAACTGTTACGAGTTGAACACCAATTTATAATGAACAGTCAACAAAAGAGTGGGACAATGTTGTATCAAAGTGGAAATGCATTGTTAGCAATGGAAAATATGTAAACACTGCTTGTTAAACGTTTACCAACACTGCAGTTTAAAATTTGAATTCAAAAATCGAACTTCACTTGTTCAGTTCTTGCCCACCAAAAACAAAGCTTAGTCCTGCTATTAACAAAAGTTCTCGCAAGTATACAAGGAAGTATCGATGGAACAAACATAATATAAACAAAATATAATAACATCGGCAACTTTCTGTTTTAAACAATTTTAATATACCCATGTCTTAATCGAAATTCTAGGTCACCACGACATGCAAATGTGTATCAACTACATCCTGCTAATGTCTAATAGCCAAACGCACCTTTCTAAATCAAACAATACCAGTACCTCAACGTGACAAAACTGTATCCTGTGTAGAAAGTCAAATTAATTTCCTTTTATGCTGCACGTTCTGCCGCCGAAGAACAAACTTTTCACTTACTTAAAATAAGACACCAGCGTGTGCATACGAAGAATTGTAAATTCATGTTAAAGTTCTTTCTTTAACTGATAAAAAAAAAGTGCCTGTGGTGAGAGGACCATTTGAAATTTTTAATTTATTAAATTAAAGACGGCTCTTGAATGGGTCACATTAAGTGAATGCAATTATATTTAAAAGGGCTGTGTAACAAATTGTACTCACTTGTGTGGTAGATTAGTTGATTGTTGAATATAAACTAAGAACTAAATGGAGATAACTGGCCACCGTGATGATAATCTAATGCAACCGACACAGACGAAACGCTAAACGCGACTGAAAAACACCCACTTGCCCACATATCACAAACAGGTTGTTAAATTTACCGCCACCTTTTGAAGAATAGCGAAATACGTTCCACCTGTTGATTAGGCTTTCCATTTACCTGTTATAGCAACCGCCAAGTTTAAAACTACTGTTAACTTCTTCCTTTGGCGTTACAAACTGCTGGATGGTTCAAAACTAGCGCAATTTTTTTGTTTCCGATTTTATACTAACTGTCCCAAAGGTTCTGATAAGATACGAAACTATTGGTACATGCAAGATGGAGCTCTCCCACACAGAACTGCTGATGTATTCGAATTCACAGATAAACATCTTGGCGAAAAAATCATTGATGAAGAACGTTGAATAGCAGGAAAAATATTTATCACCTTGTTCTCCTGATTTAAACCTGATTGAACGACATTTTTTGGGTTTCCTAAAAGACAACCACTGAGTAGATTCAGCAGATGTGCAGATGCGATTTGTAGAAGGTGATAAGTGATAAATAAACTACGACAGAGGCAATGGAATAGAAGGCGATTGTAAATCCTAAACAAATTTTATTAATGACGATTTATAACGCCGGCGATAGGGTTGAAACAAGTCTCTGAAAAGGCTGATGAAATAAATATAGAAAAACACTGCTCAACTTTCAATGGATCGTTGAAAATGTTGACTAGGAATATACAGTTTGTCCAACAGGAATGGAATATGCTATATATCTCGGTAAATTATTTATCTCAAATTATTTAAATTGTTTAGTATAAAAACATCATAAGAACTAAAATATTTTTTGACGAAATCTACAATGAGTGTTTACAGCTTGGCAATGATAAACTCGGTTTTTAAAGCCGTTTATAACATTTCCAACCATTTCATGTGTAATTTCTCTAATACAATCTTTTAAATTTTCGATATTCTCCGGCCTCTATAAACATAATTTTTAAGGTGGCCCCATTATTGAAAAGAGAAAAAAATTCTCTATCAAATGAGTATAATATAGGGGTACCTTGCTATTTAAAAAAAATCAATTGTTTTTCATTGCGCTTTTGTTATTCGAAAAAAAAAATTTAAATATTGCATTATGGTGAAAGCTAGGTACCAAACAACTTTTATTCAAAACATTTTTCCCTAAAGTAGATATTTACTGAGATATCTACCATATTCCATTCCTTTTGGACACACTATATAATTCTACAAAAAAACGATTAGAAAATTTATTTCTTCACAGAATAGAAATGGCCTAAAACCGCGTCCAAATCCATATACAAACACACCGTTGGAAAATATTAACCGCATGATTACCGAATTGACCCTTGTGATGGCACGCTAGAAAATCAAAGTGGGATTTTTTTTAAATCGTTAATAACTCGATTATACTTGATGATACAAAAATATTTTTGGGGAAAATGTTGTAGATATTTTTACGCACTGTAAAATGAAAACATTCATTTGTTTCAATATTGTATAAATTTTCTCTATAGCTTCATGGGTACTTTTTGATAAATTTTACCTTATATTATTGAATAAAGAAAAAAATTCTTTTTCATGAGGTTATAGCTATAGTTTCCAATTTAAAAAATGCAAGTTTGTAATTTATCTAAAAATTTAAACAATATTAAGACAATTACATTTTTTTCATTTTACAGTGCGTAAAAAAATCTACAGCTTGTTCCCCAAAAATATTTTTGTACCATTAAGTATAACCGAGTGATAAACGATTTAAAAAATGCCCACTTTGATTTTTGTTTATTTTCTAGCGTGCCATGGAACTTTTTTAAAACATTAAAGCATAAGAAAGTCAACAATTTGTCTAATTTAAACTTCTTTGTAGCTCTTACCGTTTACGAGATCCCAATAGTGGCCATTTTATGTGGACAACCCTGTATATGTCTCGAAGAAGACTTTAAATATCGCTTGGACGATTATCAATCGCATAGAAATATTATGTTTTAAGTAATTTTTCAATATCAAACAGTCTTTTTAACAGTTCTGTTGAAGTATTTTTTTTTAAAATATATATTTAAAAGAAAACTTTTAATTATTTGTCGACATAATAATCATAATATGCTTGAATTAGTCTTCCAACAGATGCAACTGCATTATTAATAATTAATAAAAGTCTCTGATAAATTTTTGGTTTAAAATCTGTTATGATTTCATGATCTGCGTTATACACCAACTGTTAATTTATTTTTTTAAATCGAACTCTTTCATGTTCAACATTCTTAGACCTCAGCGATTTATGCCGCATCTGTTAACATTTTTTTTAAATTCGTCATTTTTTTTTTTTTTTTTTTAAGGAGTAACGCTGGCGCCCCCGTATCTGGGCGCCCCTAGATAATTGCCCAGAGTCGCCTAATGGTATAACAGGCCCTGCCTAGACCTACGCATAAACTCCAAGTTTGACGCAAAAATGGGTCAAGTAAATCAAAATAAAATCTATACTGTAATTTTCCTAAAAGGAAAAGAAACAGAAAAACCTTGGATTTTACATGTCGGGGGACTTAAACAAGTATAACATATACATACGTATAAACGAAAATTAAATAACCATGTATTGTATTGGACTTTGAAAAAAATTATATATTTATAAATAGAAAAACCGCTCATTGCAAAAAAGTAATTGCGTCTACAGCGTTTGAAATAACATCGTAATTTTTTTTAAGGAAAGTAAAAAAGACCTGCACCGACAATTTCGTATGTTGAGTCCAAAAAACAACACCAAATATTTAATAACTAAGCAGTTACAAAAACAAACTATCCTTGAAGTTTTGAATAATATTTTGGTAACAGTATAGTATACGAAAAACCTTTAACTATTTCTGATAAAAATCAAGTCAATCATTATAAGATTTGGAAGTATTTCAATTTTAAATTAACTACTTCTTATACTGTGAAGACTATAACTTTCCACAGTGCAATTAAAAACGCACAAACCATTGCACATTCTCTATTAAAAAATAAAAACATTTGCAAGCTTCACGTAGTTCTATGTACCTTAAATGGTTAATGCAAATTCTATAGTGTATTGTTATTAAAACTATTACTCACACGTCGAATTTCATTTTCTTCGCACTATTTGCAGCGATTGTTGAAGTAAAATAATGAACAAAAATTCAAAATTCTCTACGATAATCTATTTTTCATGTGCACTTTATAAAAACCTGTGTGACACTGAATATATTAAACTACAATTTCAACAAAAACCGTTTTAATTATTTAAGTAAAAGTAGACCCATTTGTAAATAACAATGACGTAATTATCGCTACGTGGATTAATGGTGTTAATACAAGGTAGGCAAGTTGAAACGTTTAATATTTTCTACGAAAAGTGCATTATAATTTTTTTGGATACTTTTTAAATAAACTTCTCCTTATTTTTAAAATTTATAAATTTGCATTTCAAAAGAAAAAGACATTTTAAATACTTAGTGACAAAAAACAAAATAGCTAGACTATTCTTTCGCCAAAGCAAGTACTTTGTGTTTGTTTTAAAGGGTACCTATCAGTGGCGTGCGGTGGGTTTTAATGTAAGGGATGCTGTCGAATATATATATTTTTTTAAATCCTTAAAAATCTATTTAAATCTTCATCACCCACATATACATATATATCAGTGGCGTGCGGTGACTTTTCAACCAGGGGATGCTGTCCAAAAAAACGAACAATTTTTTTTTTTTAAATCAATTTTATTCCACGATCTTTTTTACAAAATTCGTCTATAGCAACATCATACAATCTTTTTTCATTTTTCATATTTAGCAACAATTTTTTTTTCAATTGATATTAAAGCGAGAGCAGACAGTCTATCGTCATTTTGGCTGCTTCTGGTGAATGTTTTTATTCTTTTTATTGTCGAAAACGATCGTTCAGCCGATGCACTCGTGGAAGTTATAGTGTAAATTAATTGTATTAATTTAAATACTTCTGTCAAAACATCTTTTAGCTTATCTTTCACAATTACTTCTTTTATGCAATTTATAGATTTTAAATGAAAGTCGGGAGTCGAGTACAAGTAAACTAATTGACTTTTTAACTTCATAAAATCAAAGTATTTTCTATAAGTTGGCCGAAGTGATTGTAATAGAAAATCCGGAAAATTCATTTCATATTCTTTAAATTTTCAATCAAAAATTGCAATTATTATTAACCACAGTTTCATCCATATTATGGGTCGTATTAAATAATAATCAAAATTCTAAGTAGCGAAACAGTGCACTAAAAATAGAGTTAAGCTTATTTAAATAGAAGAAGCTTGATTTAAAGAAAGTAAACAAAAATCAATTTACTACGGAAATGATTATTTTGTAGCGTGCGGTAATATCAATCGAGTGCGGCTGCCCTACCATATAACAGTTGCCCCACACAGAGGAACCATGAGAGTAATCGCTTCCCGTAGCTGTTACGTAAAGTAACGATGCGGGCAATAGACTAGGGGCTGCATCGCAGTGCGCATGCGCCAAGAACGCAAATTTCGAATCCACAATCAGAAACGCATCCCTCAGTATGCCCTCAGTCGGGCTCACAATCGTTAGCGTTGTGCATCGCACACATTTAGTCAGCCGTTCACTGGATGTAGATTATATAAGGCAAATTTTCGAGCAGGCAAAACATCGTATATAATAAATAAAATTATCACGTAACAAAAAATAAAATCAAAGCGAAATAAAGCTACACGAAATTCAAATATGATACGGAAAAAAAATATTCTTGACGTGAATTTTAGGGGATGCGCCGCATCCAACGCATCCATGGACAGCACGCCGCTGATATATATATATACATGCTTAAATCCCGTAAAATAGCATGACAACGTATTATTATTAACTAGCACTACTAATAACTTGTAATAATCCAAAAAAGTTTTAATTAAAAAAAAAAAGCAACTTCTTACTAGTCTGTTATAATTCGTGATGTACATACCTGCGAGAGAAACTCTCGTATTTTTAACGAAGCTAAAGAAAATTGTAACTGATAATTTGAGAAATAAAAAAATTAAATTAAGATATTCGAGCTCTGCAACTTATTAACATAAAAAAACTTTTATT
The DNA here is from genome assembly GCA_947652605.1 of Elmis aenea. Taxonomy (NCBI): domain Eukaryota; kingdom Metazoa; phylum Arthropoda; class Insecta; order Coleoptera; family Elmidae; genus Elmis; species Elmis aenea. The sequence goes on along the minus strand of OX393578.1, from coordinate 11,113,926 downwards.
TTACAGACTGACTAAAACATTTTAGGGGTATGACGGTTTTAACAAACTCTCCACTATGCAGTTGCATATTGCATTCATGTTTAATGAAATCGTATCCAACAATAAACGCTAAGCGTGAACACAATACTACCGCATTACAGGTGATCGGTGAATGCGTTTTTAGCTGTAGATGCTGTTTTCAAACCAGCATCTACAGCTAGTATATAGCTCCATCAACTGATACTTAATACGCATGCGTTAACTTCTATATCTATGCTATGAGTCCAGCCCTAAATGCTGAGCGCTACACCGCATTCACGGCCTTAAATGAGGCAGTCAGACAAATGGGATATATTATAAGATCTTTTTCCCCTTAACTTTAAAATGTAACTTTTAATGGACATAATAGTTCAATAAATACTCTCTACAAATTAATTTTAGAAAAACAAATTATATATTAAATTAATGTATGAAATATTTCAAAATTTTAAGGGATGCGCCGCATCCAACGCATTCATGGACTGCACGCCACTGGTACCTATCTTAATTGTGTTGAAAAGATTACATGCGATTTATTCTCTATTTATGCAAATACATATAATAAGGTGATATTTTGTTTTAAATTTGAAAAAATCCTAGCCAACTACGTAAAAATCAATACAGCGTTTATAAGCACTTAAAAAGTTAATGTCATAAAAACAAAACCGAAATAAATTGACAAAAAGTCCACAAGACCATTGAATGCGTAATAAAATGTTGCTAGGAAGGTTTTTTGGATTTTCATGTTAGCTTTTTTATCTCCTCCCATTTGAAGTTTCTATTAGGGGTGGGCGATATATCGATATAATTTTGATATCGATATATCGAAATATTGGATATAGATATTCCGATATATCGATATTTCGTGGTATGGACAACTAAAATAAGGGCGAGAAGCATTTTTTTTAGATCACCAGTTTTTTACCAACTTTTTTAGCTTCCCCCCCCTTTATTTTCGTTTTTCTTGGACTACCTCGTTTGTTTTTTTCCCTGTGATCTTGCTTCATTGGCTTTTCTGGTTAACCTTTCTTCTTTCATCCTATAAATGTGACTCAACCATCCCAGCTATCTTTCTTCTATTTTTTTTCCAACTGATTTTATCTTTAATTGATTTCTGTTTCATTTCTGATTCGATCTTTTTTGGTTTTTCCGTTTTTTTTTTTGAAATCCCATTGCTGCTGCATTCACGGCTACTATTTTTATTTGTGAGTGTCCACGTTTCAATTCCGTATAAAAGTGCCGGAGTTACTACCTTTTTACCACTTTTGAAAAAACATTGGGAGTTCCATTAAAAAAAAGACTTATATGCGTTTAAAGTTTAGCGAAATGGACCGATTATAAGGAACACCCTGTATATTATTTTAAAAGTTTAACTAGTCGACAATCACTATGACACTATTGTCTATTAATTTACTAGAGGAATTTGCTCTGGTGTTGTTATGTCGATAAATAGACATTTTTTTTATAAAGGTCTGCCTTTGCCAACATTTTCAAAAAAACGTTAATAACTCAAAAACGGTACATTTTAGACATAAACAACCTATAATATTTTTGAAAGAGAATTTAATTTAACATCTAAAATTTAAAAAATATACAGGGTGTTCTATTTAAAAAAACAAAGTTTTGTTTCGATGCGCAAAAAAAAACACTGTGTAGTTGAAAATAATTTTAGGTTATGTAGTAAATGATTACGAACAGCTTTTATTCAAATGTTTTTCAAAAATTATTACTAATAACAGAGCTAACGAATAATTCGTCTTGCCTGGGACACCCTGTATATTTTGAAAAGCAATGAATTTGTTTTTGAACAAAAATAATTTTTTGAGTCATAAAATAACTAAATAACACACTTGCAAAATATCCAAACAAGAAAATTTCCTTTTATTGTGTATTTAATTATTAGCTCTATTAGTAGGATCTATACCTGAAAATTTTACTTCAAGGAAAATATAATAAAAAAAACCGCTAAAGTTCATACTATTTATTCAATAACAATTTAGTTACCTACTAATAATATTGCTTTAAAATTAGACTAGAATCTACCACAGACAAAAGCGTTATTATCAAGTGAAGAGAAGTATCTGATAGAGCATCATTTAAATTTAAACACACTTTTATTGAACTCTTAGATAGCGAAGAAATTTAAATTTAATCTCTGTAATAGACACATTAAAAATACGAATTACATTCAGCACTTTAACTTAAAACTTTGTATAATTAAAATAATATTTTTGTAAATTTAACTGAAAAGATACATTTTAAAACAATAAGTACTTGCAATTTGCCCTCTATTTTGTAGTAAACACCAGGGCTGTATCTCTTAATATAAAAAAGTTACAGGACTTGGTGGTTCTTTCTTACTGATATACCCTGTATACTGCTTACACATTTTGTAAATTCTATAATTCAAAAAAATTATATTATCAAAAACAAAATAGAAGATAATTCAAAATTCAAAATAATTTAATTGGATGAGGCCTATTTACTTTATCAATGAATAACCTTAGTGCTGAAAATAATTCAATCATAAAAATTGTTCAGAAACAAAATTAATAACCATCATTTGTTCCCAGACATTTTAATATTTAAACACTTTATCACATGGCACCTTTGTTAAATGTATAATGCACATTTTAATTTTTTTAAACGCAACATAATATTTCAACACCAATAAATATGGTTTGATAAATATCTTTCCAATACAAAAAACATTACATTATAAAAATGTGTACAACTCCAATTGGTAAAAATCATTTTCTGTACATTAGCTCTCCTGTTCTAGGAACTTACTAATCTTGGATAAATACTGAGTACCTAATAAATAGCTCAAGAAAGCAAACATTTCAGTTATTTACAATTCACACACATATATTTTGTACTATATGCATGTTAAAATTTTTCAATTTGTTTTCATTTCCTAATGGGGTTGCTAATGAGGGGATGGGTTACTTTTATATAGCCTGATCATTAAGGATTTGCCTTACACAACAATTTTACTGTACACATTAACTGCACAGTAAATACTTTATACTATATGACCCTATTGAAAGACTGCAAATATATTGCTATATTAAGGTTAATGCACATATCTACTTATTAATGCTAAGATGATTTTTTTCCAATATTATTCTCTAAAAATCAAAAGAAGTAAAATCACTGCTTAACTCTCTATAGGGCAGAGGTTGATAATTCGACCACTTAGGTAGATGTTGGTAATGCATGTAATGGCATTTGTTTGTCATGTAGCACAAAAAAATTTATCTTGCTAACATAGTTCTGTCAGGTGCTGTTACCCAATACACCTGTTTAACTATGACGGCACAGTGACAGGCAAAAATTGATAAGTGGTCGATATGTCAACCACCATGTAAAACTTGCCATTTAAACAAAGAATGGTACTTAAACAGTTCTTTGGGGCATTATTTATCATAAAAAACGCAATTTTAGGATCAACTTTGAATTAACCCCTCTAAACGATTAAAAGACTTTCCTGAAAAACAGATATGACAGTTTCTGGTGTGCTTTTTGAACATGCACCATTATGAAGTAAAATGCAGTACATTTAAAATTAATTATTATCTACATTAAAACTGGTACATCACAATTAAAATAAAAAAGTAAAGTGCTCTAAAACAACAACAAATATAAATAAAATTTAAAAATATTCAACACTAACAGAAAGTTATAACAACAAATTGTAAATATAAATAAAATGACTAACGTTGACTAGATGAACATGGCATTGTAAAAACTTCCGCTATAGCAGTTCCTAATACTGCTTCGCAGACATTCCCGATGTCTTTGTCCAGCATTAACGAATTGATTTGTTCTTCGTTAAGCATATCCACACTAAAACAGGAATATGTTTCAGTTTTAAGTGCGAAATTAGGGGATTCAACCGGTATTTAAAAATGTTATTGGAAATAATTTTGTGGTCGACAAATTTTTTATTATTGTACTGGAAACTAACCTTGCTAAACTTTCAGTGTCGGATGAGTCTTCCTCGGCAGTCAGATATGTCAGAGTTTTCTCCAATGGACTGGGTATTTTTTTAGGGCCGCTTTTACTTTTATCTTCAGTTATTCCAACTTTAGGTTCACTATTCCTTCGTTCAGAAAGAGAACTGATGTTAAGCATCATAATACCTTGGGAAAACATTTCTTTTACTTTTTCGCTAGTTGGGCCCAAAATATTTTCCAGACTTGGCCGACGACCTGCAAAGGTCAAAATAATGTTATTTACAACCAGTCGTGGGGTCGAAAAAATTCGGCACTCCTGAGCCCATTAATTAGCAAAATACTTACTATTATTAAAACCCTCGCTGTCAGTTTTAGCTGAAGATCTTGATATCCAATTGGAGATAGTCGTATCCAACTTCATTTTGCTTTTAATCGAACTATACTCATTTTCCACGAGTTGGTTGGGTAGAGTTTTCTGTTTAACCAACTTGCTCTTTTCATCATGACCTTCTAATCTTTTATAAGGAATATCATCTTCCGGACTGGACACGTCTAAATTAATTTCAGTCCATTCGTTCGAATGACTCCCAGGAACACCTGAGTGGCCCAATTTTTCAGAATGGTCACTCTGGGATAACGGCGACAAAGGAGAAACGCCATTTCCCATGTTAACATTTTTATAGCCTTCGACTTCTTCTAATTTAGTGTTAACTGGACTTGCTAAGGTGCTCAATTTGTTTGGAAGACTTTTATATTCATCACTAATATCTGTTAGGGTATCGGAAAATGAGCTATTGATTTCGAAATGTCTTTGTTTGTTTGTCGTGGCGGCGTTTGTGATCAAATGATTTTTGCTTCGTGATAGATGTATTTCGTCTGATATCTGCTCTAAGTTACGGAGTGCATCTGCGTATGAAAGTTTGGCTGTTGATACTTGTGCTTCGAGATTTTGAACTCGATGTTTTTGCTGTTCCAGCATGTGATTAAATTGCGCTTTCAGTTCGTAATATGGCCTATAAACGTTTACATTTAGGAATAATACATAAATATTTTGGGTTTGTTCATAAATACATTTATCTTCACATAATTTACAATAAAAAGTGCGCTGTTTAATAGAAAACTTAAAGACTTATTGGTTAAATGGTTAAATATAATTAATATATTTTTTGGCATTAAGTAATATTTTTAGTGTTTTTTAGGAATACAAATATTAAACAGTTTTTAAAAAAAAAAACAATTACTGTCGAATGAATCTAGCAAATGCACATAAGCTGAGTTTTAAATTAAAAATAATGTTAACTATTTACTTACAAAAAAAGCAATTCATGTTGATAAGCTAGACTACTCATTGTCATAAGGGCTCGTCGAATGGCAAAACTAAACGAAAATAAAAAATAAAAGTTGTTACTATCGCAAACATTGTAAACCACAACACTTATTACCTGCTTTTGGTTACGGCACGCTTAAGATCCTTTTGTAAACTTTGTACTTTTGCATTAGCTGCCTCATGTTTAACATAAGCTATTCTGTGTTCTTGACCAGCAATGCCTCTTTCTTTTTCAGCTTCATTAACTCTCTGGGTAGCATGATTTAACATTTCTTGCCAAGCGGGGTCTAAAAAATTCGTATGGATTAATACAACAGGGTTGTTAATAATACGTTCATTCATTACCTAATGTTCGTCCTCCCAAGCCCTGTTCAGCTAAATACACCATTTCTCGTGCAGCACTGTGTGCGCTATTAGCTCGTTCATACCTCATCGCAGCAATTTGTGTTTGTTTTAAAGCCTCATTTGCACAAAATCTTGCTTCATAATATGGCTTCGCTCGTTCAACGCACATACCCAATTTTAATCTGATCGCGTCCACCCTAGCCGTACTATCACATAATAACTGCCGGAACCCACCTCTAGCATCGTCAAGATCTAATTCTAATCTATTTATTTCATCAGTAGCATTATTCAGTCGCTCCAATTCAATTTGAACTCTGGGATCCACACTGTCTCCAAATTCTGCTCCATTCTCACACATTATCAAAAATAGATGTTATTTGAATTATTGTCACAACATTTGATTATTTAACCTCGACTTCTTTACTATTTTGGAGCACCATTTTCCCATTATTATTGTTGGAAAATAAATATAAAATTACTAAACAGCTAAATTATTGACAATTTTGACAACTAATCAAACTGCTGTCACGGTTCGAGGTATGGTGCTGCCTCCCTCGTAAATTTGTTAAATAACTTAAAGGTACGTGCATAGTTGGTTGTCGAGTAACAGGCGTACTTCTTGTATAGTACACCTGAATTAATTTTTTGTTAAGTAACATTACTGCATTTACTTTTAGTTAAACTTAACTCATGACAAACTTTTTCATTTAAATAGTTATATGAATTGTACATCTTCATTTCATTCAATTACAAATAAACTTGGTTGATGAACGAATGTATGCTAGGTCTAAAAAGTATAAATAAGAAGCATAATAAAAAATTAAAACCGTACATAACTTTACAAAAACTATTTAAAACAAAATTCTTTGTGTATGCAAAGAAATTTACAAAACTGGTTGTATTTGTGATTTGTATTATACATATATAAATAGCGATCACTATCTACTTGTAACCAAAATCAGAGAAGACCCACAAGATAAAAGGAATAACATACAAAAACAAACACAAAAGAAAAAAGAATATGAATCGATAAGATCATACAAACTTTTGAATGAGAATAATAAAATAAAATATGTAGAAACTATAAATAAAGAACTTGAAAAAAGGAAAATAAAACCAGCTGAACTAAATACTGAACAATTATGGAAAAGTTTCAAAGAAATTATTAACTATTCGGCCAAAAAAGTGTGCGGAGTATGCAAATCTATCAATAATAAGAAACAAACAGATTGGTGAAATGACGAAATTAAGAAACAGGTAAACACAAAGAAAAGACACTGGCAGAATTACTTATCCAAAAGAACACCAGAGAACTACGAAAAATACAAAGAACAGAGAAAAATAGTCAAAAACTTAATAACAGAAGCAAAACAGAATTCATGGAAAGAATTTGGAGAAAAACTAGAGACAGACAGTAAGGGAAATCAGAAACTATTTTATAAAATACTGAAAAATCTAAGATCAGACCGTAAACCCCAAATAATAACTATTAATGATAAAGCAGGAAATACCCTAACAGACGAAAAAGAAATAATGGAAAGATGGAAAGAATACTTTGAAGAATTATTGAATACAAACAATAAAGATTTGACACCACACAATGAAAGAAAAGAGCAGACAAAAATCAATAAAGAAGAACAAGAAGACGGCATAACATTAGAGGAACTACAACAAGGATTAAAGAAATTAAAAAACGGGAAAACGCCAGGACATGACAAAATAACAAGCGAAATGATGAAAAATATGGGACTCAAAGGAACACTTTTACTATTAGAAGTCATGAACAAGGCATGGTCAGAAGAAATAATACCGAAAGACTGGGAGATTGGGATGATACTGCCTATATTTAAGAAGGGGGACAACAAAGATTGCAATAATTACAGAGGCATAATGCTTCTCAGCACAGCACTAAAATTGTACGAACAAATACTAGCACAGAAGCTAACAAATATATTAGATGAGACATTAACAGAATCACAAAGTGGATTTAGAAAAGGTAGGAGTGTGCAAGATCATATATTCACAATTAAACAGATTATAACTAAAACACAACTAAAAAGAGAAAAAGCATACTTCGCATTTATAGACTTGCAAAAAGCATTCGATAAAGTATCTAGACAAAAAGTGTGGGAGATCCTTGAAGAAAAAAAGATAGATACCAAACTAAGAAAAAATATTAGCTGCTTGTATAAGACAACAATAAATTATGTGGCAACAAAAAACATGAAATCGGATTCTTTCAAGACAGATGATGGATTAAGACAAGGAGGAGGTATGAGCCCCATATTGTTTACGATTTTTATGGACAGTATAATTAAAAAATGCAAACGAAATGTTAAGAATTTGTTAGTAGGAAACAAAAATTTACAGAAAGTCGAAGTATCAGAATGTGCGTTCGCAGACGATATAGTGATTATGGCTAAGAATGAAAGGAACCTAAAAACCAATATAAAAATTTGGAAAGACGTACTGGAAGAGAATGGAATGGAAATTAATCACAAGAAAACAAAAGTGATGACGATAAACGAAGAAAATGAGAATATAAGCATAGAAATTGAAGGAGAAAAAATAGAAACCTTACAATATTTTGACTACCTCGGTGTAACGATTGAAAATTCAGGACAACAAGAATTAGAAATAAATAAGAGGATCGAAAAGGCAATAAAAACCTTTTACGCCATAGACAAAACCTTTATCAATAAACAAGAAGTCACCAAAAAAACAAAAATGAGCGTGTACCGTGCGATATATAGACCAATTTTGACATTTGGGTGCGAGTCATGGGCATTAACATCGAGCCAAAAAAGTAAAATACAAGCGACTGAAATTAAATTTTTAAGAAGAGTAAGAGGCGTAACAAGAAAAGACAAAATACGAAATGAACAGATTAGAAATGAACTGGAAGTAGAATCTATTCTGGAATTCATCGAAACTAGGCAACTGAGCTGGTGGGGGCATCTACAAAGAATGGACACAAGAAGACAGGTAAAGAGAGTGTGGGAAGCAAGAATACAAACAAGGAGGAAAAGAGGAAGACCGAGAGAAACATGGGAAAAGGCAGTAGCAAAAACCTTGGAGAAGAAGGGAAAATCGTGGTGCGAAGCGAAAGAAATGGCACAGAACAAAAAACAGTGGCGAAAATTCATGTACAATACATAGACGTGCACACCTCCCTACACCTACGGGTAGAAGGGAATTTGATTATATATATATATATATTATACAGGACAATTCAAAAGATACATTAGTATACAGACAAATTGGAAGACGTTATTTTAATATTAAAAATGTGTCAAATAATAGTTTTAAGTTAAATTTTTTTATAAAAATTTCTACTGTAACCACTTTATGAATATTTTTGTTAGCCTTTACCCTTTACTTTTAAAGAATTAATCCAGTTTTGCTATACGTTTTGTACAATCTTCAGCAAATATACCAAACTTTTTGAAAACACTGAAACTGCACACACATCGAAAAGTAGTAAATATTTGTATAAAGCAACTTTTTATATGACAGAAGTAATGTACATCAACATTATTAAAATGAAGTATAGTGTGGCCCTGTCAGATTTACAAGGAATAGAGCCTTATATTTCTTGTGAAAGTAAGCTTTAATAAACTCCATAATAGTGTATTGCACGATTTATGGTGTATGTACACCCAGAACAACACGTGTAGAATGTACAATAAAAAAGAGAATGTACCTAAACGTGAGTTAAATTTTATAACATAAGGTCACATTACCTCGTTTATTTACTGCTTTGTCATATTATGTTGTTTGTCCACATTTATGAAATATGTACCTATTATAAAACAAAAGTATTAGCTTCCTCATTTTACATGGCAATATTTTTTTCCACCAACCGCAATATCGGGAAGTATCAACGAATTTACACAAGATTTTTATAACAATTAATGTGTATGTGTAGGAAAGATGGTTTCGTTTAATTGGAATAGCCGCTTAATTGGCCCAATCTAGACCGCTGTGTCCCAATTAACCATAACTCATTGTATAAGGTGGTCCAAATTCGATGAGATTACATGGGTATCTCGCTGAATATTTAAGATAGAGAAATATTCCGATGTAATCCCATCGAATTTGGACCACCCTTCATTATGTATCTCTTATTGCAACATCTTAAAGATTGAAAATTTTTGAGCCACGATTTAAATCAGACAGAATAATAATTGCACTGATTAAACAATCAACAAATTATGCAAGTACCTCTTATTTACCCATTTTACATGAATCTTTATCGATAGCTTAGCATTCTTTACATGGGCTCAAGAATTTTGTTATGCAGTTTTTATCCAAATAAAAACAGTGTTCTTTGCAGGTTTAGTGTGTAGTGCTGCCGTTGGCGGCGGTGAGGGTTGTGTTGTGGCCCCGGGGATGTTTTGGACAGTTAATATTATTGCGAATATTATTGCAAGAGCAAGAGTATCGCATTGTCTGTCAGTACTACGAGAAGTATTGCGCTGCAGTGAAGTTGAGTATTTAAGAACGAACTCGCCTATTTTATTATTTATGAATGCATTTTACTTTAAGTTGTATTAAATATATTATTTGTTTGAACCAGTGACTTGTTTAATTAAAAAAACGAAGCAGCCACGACACGTAACAGAGGTACTTCGAGCCACATTTGGTCCTTCGAGCCGGATTAACATTTGGTCCTTCGAGCTGGGTTTGTATTTCGAACATTTGGCCCTACGAGCCGGATGTAACAGAGAGTGACCGTAAAAAAATATTTGTCCGGGGTGCTACCCCCTTCCCCGGGGCAAAACTCTAATAAACTATCAATCTATTTAGTTGTGAATCTTGGTTCAACATCCAGTGTTTTAATATAAACGAAGCAAAATTTTTATATTTTTTCATTCAGTCTTTACTTACTGTTTATGCCTTTTTTTCGCCCAAATCCATAAACTGGTGTACTGCTCGTAGACTGCTATTTATGGCCTTTAAATTTTGATGGTGGTTTTTGTGACGACCCCTGTTTCATGCGCTATATGACGCTTTGAACAGATAACACAGTATAGAATTTTATTAGGATTTCTTTTTCTATTTTGTTTTCTTTTTTATTAGTTTTATCTGTCGTGGTTCTTTTGTTTTCAGTTTAGTCCTACATAAAATGTTTCCAAATAAAATTGTTTACATTCCCGGAAGATAAAAAGATTGTTTATTACTATTTTATGAAATTTCTCCACCGCTACCACGAATCTAAAAATTTTGTTCTTTTCATTGTAGTGTAATATTCTAATATTATACATGTAGTAATTAATTTTTGCTTTTAAGCCGAACTGTAACAATATTATTTAATTTAATCGCGGGGTAGACAGCATAATTTGCAATTATGTGAGTGGAAATTTGAAAGTTTGTAAAAAATTAAAAGGTATAACAATTTTTTTTTTTAAACATAAAGTAGCGAAAAATCTTATAACAGTTTTTAATTAGCAACCGCATTTAAAATGAAAGCATATGTGGGACATTTTTATGCGACTGTAATTATTCCTTACTACAGTAATTATTTACAAGCTACATGAAAAGTCTAATATTACAGTTTCTACTTGCACAATTGTAATGAAATATTAAAACTGCGCTAAGTGTACGAGTAACTTTTAATAAACAATAATTTTAACTGGTCTACTATTATTCACAGATGCATTCTACGAAATAAAACCAACAATCGTTTAGTCTATTTGAAAGTTACAAGCAGAAATCTGTTGTTTTATATTTTTAAAATTATTATGATTTTTCAGATTTATGGGGTTTTGGATTTTTGCTGTTTCCTGTGACCCAGAAACAAAGTTCATATAAAAACTCAAGTTTCAACACGTAAGTTATATCTCAAAAAGATAATAGCAGATAACATCTGATTCCTTCATCATTTGAAAATGTTAAATGTTAGTAGGAGTTAGAAAGGGGAAAGTACATTATTAACGCTTTTTATTAACGTCCGTTCTAAGTTTAAATAAATCGTGGGTATAACAGCTTTTTAATTTTTGGAAATGATGTCAAAAACTCATACGGTACAAGTTGTTTGCAAATTTGTACCTAAATAAGACTCCATAGAAGGGCGTTGTTACATAAGAATCTCGCACTGAATACATTGCATTATTCATTATTTAAGGTTTACTGCAAAAAATATTAATTAGAATGTAACACAAAAATGTTAATATCATAAATTATTAATACGGTTTATTAATCCTTAAAAAGACAGATTGTATGGAAGAAAAGGGTTAAAAAAATTGTTTATATAATATTAATAAACCACAAACAAATGAATTATTGTTACGAATAAAAAACTAGTTTAATAGTATTTTGACTTTATGTGTGTAGGTACCTACAAATTACAAAAAAGCATTTTAAAGATATTGGAAAACAAAATCCTGTAAGTCAATTTTTGGTTTTGTTCTATGCCAATTTTAATGCGATTTATATTAAATTTAAGAAAAAATTCTGTACAGATCGGAAAAAATTAAAACTGCTTGAAGTTTTATCTTGAAATTTACCGGATATGTTAATCTTTAGTAACTGCAGCAATAATTATTGTTTTCACAATGGTCAGTCAATCTGTCTGTAAGAAATTTCAAAAAATCACCCCTTACGTAGAGTCTAGAGTGTCGTCAACATTTTTATAAATTGAAACCTACCTACTGTAAAACATTCGAATGTATGTTAAGAAAAACGCAAGCTAAATAAACTTTAGGTTTATTTCATTAAATTACAAGAGCTGTAAAAAAAAATTGAGAACCGTTAATAAACTAAATAAAGATAAAAACATATTGCTTAGGGTTCTTAACAATAAAATAAGACAAAAAAGAGTTTAACAAAATAAAAACTTTTTGCCTTTTTGAGCAAACTTTAGCTGGAAATGCATTATTTAAAATGTATTTAGAATTTTTAGATAATATGGACACAATTGCAAAATTTTGCCCAAAGACTGCATACAGCCAAAATATTGTAAATTTAAGAAAATTGCACAAAATTCCATTCACACGTTTTATTAAAAACTTTTTAATCATTATTTCAACCAACTGAGGGTAAACAATTGTCATTTAAAAACTAGTCGAAGGTATGAGAAAAGTTATAACGTTATAAGTAGTTTTTAATTTTTGAAATTACCGCGTGTTTCGTAATGCTGAACTTTTCTCAATTTATGTTTTGAATGTTGCATTTATCGAAAGAATATTCAAGTTTATGCTGCAAATGCTTCTTATTTTACCCTGAATGACGATATTATGGCTAAAATTTAACTTTTTAAAATCATTAAAGATCAGCTGTTATGGTTGAATGAATGTATACATGCTAAATACACGGACATCAAATGAAGGCTACATCGTTGATGAGTTAGAAGGAGATAGATTTGCTGTCGGACGTTAAAGCTTATACCTAGTTAAGAAGTGCTAGGCGCTGTTTATCTCTTTTTAACACGTTGGTTGTAACAGTCGCATATGTCGTAGCGTTCTTGCCACCTCCTTTATGTGCTCCTGGTACAAAATATAAGTAGAAAATGACACCAACAGAGGTCGCAACCCACACGATTTTAAAATTTATAATGTATGCTTATTAATTGGATAGATAGTTCGACGTGCCATATTGTCAGTAGCGGACTGGGAAATTCAACCGGCCCATTCCATCATTTACAAACGAACATTCGTTCTTATCACTGTATGCCAAGCACACGAAACAAAATAGAGATTCTTTTTCTAAACAATATGATAATCATCGTCTGCTTATTTTATCATATCTGTAAAATATAACATTTGGCTTAAATGGCCAATAAGTTATATCACCAATAGTTGGCTGACAAGGATGTTTGTTAAAAAAATAATAACGGAGTTACGAATTTTTTTGTAAACCGAGATGTTTTTATTTTTGCGAGCGAACTCTCGGCATATTGCCCGACCTTTTTCAGACGGCCGTGGATGATATCAAAAAGAGTTTTATTTGCACTTTCTTTACATCGTTGGATGCGCCAGTCTTTAAGCTACATTTTAAACACCGATTCAAAATTTTCGGTCCGCTAATAACGGAGTTACGAATTTTTTCGTAAACCGAGATGTTTTTATTTTTGCGAGCGAACTCTCAGCATATTGCCGGACCTTTTTCAGACGGCCGTGGATGATATCAAAATGTGTTTTATTTGCACTTTCTTTACATCGTTGGATGCGCCAGTCTTTTAGCTACATTTTAAACACCGAATCAAAATTTTCGGGTGGCTAATAACGGAGTTACGAATTTTTTCGTAAACCGAGATGTTTTTATTTTTGCGAGCGAACTCTCGGCATATTGTCGGACCTTTTTCAGACGGCCGTGGATGATATCAAAATGTGTTTTATTTGCACTTTCTTTACATCGTTGGATGCGCCAGTCTTTTAGCTACATTTTAAACACCAAATTTTTAATTTTCGGTCCGCTAATAACAGAGTTACGAATTTTTTCGTAAACCGAGATGTTTTTATTTTTGCGAGCGAACTCTCAGCATATTGCCGGACCTTTTTCAGACGGCCGTGGATGATATCAAAATGTGTTTTATTTGCACTTTCTTTGCATCGTTGGATGCGCCAGTCTTTTAGCTACATTTTAAACACCGAATCAAAATTTTCGGTCCGCTAATAACGGAGTTACGAATTTTTTCGTAAACCGAGATGTTTTTATTTTTGCGAGCGAACTCTCAGCATATTGCCGGACCTTTTTCAGACGGCCGTGGATGATATCAAAATGTGTTTTATTTGCACTTTCTTTACATCGTTGGATGCGCCAGTCTTTTAGCTACATTTTAAACACCAAATTTTTAATTTTCGGTCCGCTAATAACGGAGTTACGAATTTTTTCGTAAACCGAGATGTTTTTATTTTTGCGAGCGAACTCTCAGCATATTGCCGGACCTTTTTCAGACGGCCGTGGATGATATCAAAATGTGTTTTATTTGCACTTTCTTTGCATCGTTGGATGCGCCAGTCTTTTAGCTACATTTTAAACACCGAATCAAAATTTTCGGGTGGCTAATAACGGAGTTACGAATTTTTTCGTAAACCGAGATGTTTTTATTTTTGCGAGCGAACTCTCGGCATATTGCCGGACCTTTTTCAGACGGCCGTGGATGATATCAAAATGTGTTTTATTTGCACTTTCTTTACATCGTTGGATGCGCCAGTCTTTTAGCTACATTTTAAACACCGAATCAAAATTTTCGGGTGGCTAATAACGGAGTTACGAATTTTTTCGTAAACCGAGATGTTTTTATTTTTGCGAGCGAACTCTCGGCATATTGTCGGACCTTTTTCAGACGGCCGTGGATGATATCAAAATGTGTTTTATTTGCACTTTCTTTACATCGTTGGATGCGCCAGTCTTTTAGCTACATTTTAAACACCAAATTTTTAATTTTCGGTCCGCTAATAACAGAGTTACGAATTTTTTCGTAAACCGAGATGTTTTTATTTTTGCGAGCGAACTCTCAGCATATTGCCGGACCTTTTTCAGACGGCCGTGGATGATATCAAAATGTGTTTTATTTGCACTTTCTTTGCATCGTTGGATGCGCCAGTCTTTTAGCTACATTTTAAACACCGAATCAAAATTTTCGGTCCGCTAATAACGGAGTTACGAATTTTTTCGTAAACCGAGATGTTTTTATTTTTGCGAGCGAACTCTCAGCATATTGCCGGACCTTTTTCAGACGGCCGTGGATGATATCAAAATGTGTTTTATTTGCACTTTCTTTACATCGTTGGATGCGCCAGTCTTTTAGCTACATTTTAAACACCAAATTTTTAATTTTCGGTCCGCTAATAACGGAGTTACGAATTTTTTCGTAAACCGAGATGTTTTTATTTTTGCGAGCGAACTCTCAGCATATTGCCGGACCTTTTTCAGACGGCCGTGGATGATATCAAAATGTGTTTTATTTGCACTTTCTTTGCATCGTTGGATGCGCCAGTCTTTTAGCTACATTTTAAACACCGAATCAAAATTTTCGGGTGGCTAATAACGGAGTTACGAATTTTTTTGTAGACCGAGATGTTTTTATTTTTGCGAGCGAACTCTCGGCATATTGTCGGACCTTTTTCAGACGGCCGTGGATGATATCAAAATGTGTTTTATTTGCACTTTCTTTACATCGTTGGATGCGCCAGTCTTTTAGCTACATTTTAAACACCGAATCAAAATTTTCGGGTGGCTAATAACGGAGTTACGAATTTTTTTGTAGACCGAGATGTTTTTATTTTTGCGAGCGAACTCTCAGCATATTGCCGGACCTTTTTCAGACGGCCGTGGATGATATCAAAATGTGTTTTATTTGCACTTTCTTTGCATCGTTGGATGCGCCAGTCTTTTAGCTACATTTTAAACACCGAATCAAAATTTTCGGGTGGCTAATAACGGAGTTACGAATTTTTTTGTAGACCGAGATGTTTTTATTTTTGCGAGCGAACTCTCGGCATATTGCCGGACCTTTTTCAGACGGCCGTGGATGATATCAAAATGTGTTTTATTTGCACTTTCTTTGCATCGTTGGATGCGCCAGTCTTTTAGCTACATTTTAAACACCGAATCAAAATTTTCGGGTGGCTAATAACGGAGTTACGAATTTTTTCGTAAACCGAGATGTTTTTATTTTTGCGAGCGAACTCTCAGCATATTGCCGGACCTTTTTCAGACGGCCGTGGATGATATCAAAATGTGTTTTATTTGCACTTTCTTTGCATCGTTGGATGCGCCAGTCTTTTAGCTACATTTTAAACACCGAATCAAAATTTTCGGGTGGCTAATAACGGAGTTACGAATTTTTTTGTAGACCGAGATGTTTTTATTTTTGCGAGCGAACTCTCGGCATATTGTCGGACCTTTTTCAGACGGCCGTGGATGATATCAAAATGTGTTTTATTTGCACTTTCTTTACATCGTTGGATGCGCCAGTCTTTTAGCTACATTTTAAACACCAAATTTTTAATTTTCGGTCCGCTAATAACGGAGTTACGAATTTTTTCGTAAACCGAGATGTTTTTATTTTTGCGAGCGAACTCTCGGCATATTGTCGGACCTTTTTCAGACGGCCGTGGATGATATCAAAATGTGTTTTATTTGCACTTTCTTTACATCGTTGGATGCGCCAGTCTTTTAGCTACATTTTAAACACCAAATTTTTAATTTTCGGTCCGCTAATAACGGAGTTACGAATTTTTTCGTAAACCGAGATGTTTTTATTTTTGCGAGCGAACTCTCAGCATATTGCCGGACCTTTTTCAGACGGCCGTGGATGATATCAAAATGTGTTTTATTTGCACTTTCTTTGCATCGTTGGATGCGCCAGTCTTTTAGCTACATTTTAAACACCGAATCAAAATTTTCGGGTGGCTAATAACGGAGTTACGAATTTTTTTGTAGACCGAGATGTTTTTATTTTTGCGAGCGAACTCTCGGCATATTGTCGGACCTTTTTCAGACGGCCGTGGATGATATCAAAATGTGTTTTATTTGCACTTTCTTTACATCGTTGGATGCGCCAGTCTTTTAGCTACATTTTAAACACCGAATCAAAATTTTCGGGTGGCTAATAACGGAGTTACGAATTTTTTTGTAGACCGAGATGTTTTTATTTTTGCGAGCGAACTCTCAGCATATTGCCGGACCTTTTTCAGACGGCCGTGGATGATATCAAAATGTGTTTTATTTGCACTTTCTTTGCATCGTTGGATGCGCCAGTCTTTTAGCTACATTTTAAACACCGAATCAAAATTTTCGGGTGGCTAATAACGGAGTTACGAATTTTTTTGTAGACCGAGATGTTTTTATTTTTGCGAGCGAACTCTCGGCATATTGCCGGACCTTTTTCAGACGGCCGTGGATGATATCAAAATGTGTTTTATTTGCACTTTCTTTGCATCGTTGGATGCGCCAGTCTTTTAGCTACATTTTAAACACCGAATCAAAATTTTCGGGTGGCTAATAACGGAGTTACGAATTTTTTCGTAAACCGAGATGTTTTTATTTTTGCGAGCGAACTCTCAGCATATTGCCGGACCTTTTTCAGACGGCCGTGGATGATATCAAAATGTGTTTTATTTGCACTTTCTTTGCATCGTTGGATGCGCCAGTCTTTTAGCTACATTTTAAACACCGAATCAAAATTTTCGGTCCGCTAATAACGGAGTTACGAATTTTTTCGTAAACCGAGATGTTTTTATTTTTGCGAGCGAACTCTCAGCATATTGCCGGACCTTTTTCAGACGGCCGTGGATGATATCAAAATGTGTTTTATTTGCACTTTCTTTACATCGTTGGATGCGCCAGTCTTTTAGCTACATTTTAAACACCAAATTTTTAATTTTCGGTCCGCTAATAACGGAGTTACGAATTTTTTCGTAAACCGAGATGTTTTTATTTTTGCGAGCGAACTCTCAGCATATTGCCGGACCTTTTTCAGACGGCCGTGGATGATATCAAAATGTGTTTTATTTGCACTTTCTTTGCATCGTTGGATGCGCCAGTCTTTTAGCTACATTTTAAACACCGAATCAAAATTTTCGGTCCGCTAATAACGGAGTTACGAATTTTTTCGTAAACCGAGATGTTTTTATTTTTGCGAGCGAACTCTCAGCATATTGCCGGACCTTTTTCAGACGGCCGTGGATGATATCAAAATGTGTTTTATTTGCACTTTCTTTACATCGTTGGATGCGCCAGTCTTTTAGCTACATTTTAAACACCAAATTTTTAATTTTCGGTCCGCTAATAACGGAGTTACGAATTTTTTCGTAAACCGAGATGTTTTTATTTTTGCGAGCGAACTCTCAGCATATTGCCGGACCTTTTTCAGACGGCCGTGGATGATATCAAAATGTGTTTTATTTGCACTTTCTTTGCATCGTTGGATGCGCCAGTCTTTTAGCTACATTTTAAACACCGAATCAAAATTTTCGGGTGGCTAATAACGGAGTTACGAATTTTTTTGTAGACCGAGATGTTTTTATTTTTGCGAGCGAACTCTCGGCATATTGTCGGACCTTTTTCAGACGGCCGTGGATGATATCAAAATGTGTTTTATTTGCACTTTCTTTACATCGTTGGATGCGCCAGTCTTTTAGCTACATTTTAAACACCGAATCAAAATTTTCGGGTGGCTAATAACGGAGTTACGAATTTTTTTGTAGACCGAGATGTTTTTATTTTTGCGAGCGAACTCTCAGCATATTGCCGGACCTTTTTCAGACGGCCGTGGATGATATCAAAATGTGTTTTATTTGCACTTTCTTTGCATCGTTGGATGCGCCAGTCTTTTAGCTACATTTTAAACACCGAATCAAAATTTTCGGGTGGCTAATAACGGAGTTACGAATTTTTTTGTAGACCGAGATGTTTTTATTTTTGCGAGCGAACTCTCGGCATATTGCCGGACCTTTTTCAGACGGCCGTGGATGATATCAAAATGTGTTTTATTTGCACTTTCTTTGCATCGTTGGATGCGCCAGTCTTTTAGCTACATTTTAAACACCGAATCAAAATTTTCGGGTGGCTAATAACGGAGTTACGAATTTTTTCGTAAACCGAGATGTTTTTATTTTTGCGAGCGAACTCTCAGCATATTGCCGGACCTTTTTCAGACGGCCGTGGATGATATCAAAATGTGTTTTATTTGCACTTTCTTTGCATCGTTGGATGCGCCAGTCTTTTAGCTACATTTTAAACACCGAATCAAAATTTTCGGGTGGCTAATAACGGAGTTACGAATTTTTTTGTAGACCGAGATGTTTTTATTTTTGCGAGCGAACTCTCGGCATATTGTCGGACCTTTTTCAGACGGCCGTGGATGATATCAAAATGTGTTTTATTTGCACTTTCTTTACATCGTTGGATGCGCCAGTCTTTTAGCTACATTTTAAACACCGAATCAAAATTTTCGGGTGGCTAATAACGGAGTTACGAATTTTTTTGTAGACCGAGATGTTTTTATTTTTGCGAGCGAACTCTCAGCATATTGCCGGACCTTTTTCAGACGGCCGTGGATGATATCAAAATGTGTTTTATTTGCACTTTCTTTGCATCGTTGGATGCGCCAGTCTTTTAGCTACATTTTAAACACCGAATCAAAATTTTCGGGTGGCTAATAACGGAGTTACGAATTTTTTTGTAGACCGAGATGTTTTTATTTTTGCGAGCGAACTCTCGGCATATTGCCGGACCTTTTTCAGACGGCCGTGGATGATATCAAAATGTGTTTTATTTGCACTTTCTTTGCATCGTTGGATGCGCCAGTCTTTTAGCTACATTTTAAACACCGAATCAAAATTTTCGGGTGGCTAATAACGGAGTTACGAATTTTTTCGTAAACCGAGATGTTTTTATTTTTGCGAGCGAACTCTCAGCATATTGCCGGACCTTTTTCAGACGGCCGTGGATGATATCAAAATGTGTTTTATTTGCACTTTCTTTGCATCGTTGGATGCGCCAGTCTTTTAGCTACATTTTAAACACCGAATCAAAATTTTCGGGTGGCTAATAACGGAGTTACGAATTTTTTTGTAGACCGAGATGTTTTTATTTTTGCGAGCGAACTCTCGGCATATTGTCGGACCTTTTTCAGACGGCCGTGGATGATATCAAAATGTGTTTTATTTGCACTTTCTTTACATCGTTGGATGCGCCAGTCTTTTAGCTACATTTTAAACACCAAATTTTTAATTTTCGGTCCGCTAATAACGGAGTTACGAATTTTTTCGTAAACCGAGATGTTTTTATTTTTGCGAGCGAACTCTCAGCATATTGCCGGACCTTTTTCAGACGGCCGTGGATGATATCAAAATGTGTTTTATTTGCACTTTCTTTGCATCGTTGGATGCGCCAGTCTTTTAGCTACATTTTAAACACCGAATCAAAATTTTCGGGTGGCTAATAACGGAGTTACGAATTTTTTCGTAAACCGAGATGTTTTTATTTTTGCGAGCGAACTCTCGGCATATTGCCGGACCTTTTTCAGACGGCCGTGGATGATATCAAAATGTGTTTTATTTGCACTTTCTTTACATCGTTGGATGCGCCAGTCTTTTAGCTACATTTTAAACACCGAATCAAAATTTTCGGGTGGCTAATAACGGAGTTACGAATTTTTTTGTAGACCGAGATGTTTTTATTTTTGCGAGCGAACTCTCGGCATATTGTAAATTAAATTTCAAAATAGTTGGGACAAACGGCATTATACTAAGAAAAATAAACTCTATAACATACTAAAATTTGAACAAAATCGTATGAGCCGTTTTCAAGAAAAATTTTCAAAATTTTTAATTTTTTGAATAACTGTGTAAATTACATTTCAAAATAGTTGAGACAAACGGCATTATACTAAGAAAAATAAACTCTATAACATACTAAAATTTGAACAAAATCGTATGAGCCGTTTTCGAGAAAAATTTTCAAAATTTTTAATTTTTTGAATAACTTTGTAAATTACATTTCAAAATAGTTGAGACAAACGGCATTATACTAAGAAAAATAAACTCTATAACATACTAAAATTTGAACAAAATCGTATGAGCCGTTTTCGAGAAAAATTTTAAAAATTTTTAATTTTTTGAATAACTGTGTAAATTACATTTCAAAATAGTTGAGACAAACGGCATTATACTAAGAAAAATAAACTCTATAACATACTAAAATTTGAACAAAATCGTATGAGCCGTTTTCGAGAAAAATTTTCAAAATTTTTAATTTTTTGAATAACTTTGTAAATTACATTTCAAAATAGTTGAGACAAACGGCATTATACTAAGAAAAATAAACTCTATAACATACTAAAATTTGAACAAAATCGTATGAGCCGTTTTCAAGAAAAATTTTCAAAATTTTTAATTTTTTGAATAACTTTGTAAATTACATTTCAAAATAGTTGAGACAAACGGCATTATACTAAGAAAAATAAACTCTATAACATACTAAAATTTGAACAAAATCGTATGAGCCGTTTTCAAGAAAAATTTTCAAAATTTTTAATTTTTGAATAACTGTGTAAATTACATTTCAAAATAGTTGAGACAAACGGCATTATACTAAGAAAAATAAACTCTATAACATACTAAAATTTGAACAAAATCGTATGAGCCGTTTTCGAGAAAAATTTTCAAAATTTTTAATTTTTTGAATAACTTTGTAAATTACATTTCAAAATAGTTGAGACAAACGGCATTATACTAAGAAAAATAAACTCTATAACATACTAAAATTTGAACAAAATCGTATGAGCTGTTTTCGAGAAAAATTTTCAAAATTTTTAATTTTTTGAATAACTTTGTAAATTACATTTCAAAATAGTTGAGACAAACGGCATTATACTAAGAAAAATAAACTCTATAACATACTAAAATTTGAACAAAATCGTATGAGCCGTTTTCGAGAAAAAATTTCAAAATTTTTAATTTTTTGAATAACTTTGTAAATTACATTTCAAAATAGTTGAGACAAACGGCATTATACTAAGAAAAATAAACTCTATAACATACTAAAATTTGAACAAAATCGTATGAGCCGTTTTCGAGAAAAATTTTCAAAATTTTTAATTTTTTGAATAACTTTGTAAATTACATTTCAAAATAGTTGAGACAAACGGCATTATACTAAGAAAAATAAACTCTATAACATACTAAAATTTGAACAAAATCGTATGAGCCGTTTTCGAGAAAAATTTTAAAAATTTTAAATTTTTTGAATAACTTTGTAAATTACATTTCAAAATAGTTGAGACAAACGGCATTATACTAAGAAAAATAAACTCTATAACATACTAAAATTTGAACAAAATCGTAAAAACCGTTTTCGAGAAAAATTTTCAAAATTTTTAATTTTTGAATAACTTTGTAAATTAAATTTCAAAATAGTTGAGACAAACGGCATTATACTAAGAAAAATAAACTCTATAACCAGTAGCGGACTGGGAAATTCAACCGGCCCGGGAAAAACCTGCTAGACCGGCTCCCAAAAAAAGAATGACCCAAAAAATTTAATTTTAAAATGTTTTCATATTTAGATAATAATAAAATTATTTCTAAAAAAATTCCATGTTCAGTCTCATTATGCTCTAATGAAAGTGAATTAATAGATTCCCTTGGAGCCCGAAAAGCTAAACTTTTTTTTCCAATTAGTTTTACATCTATAATTCTTTCCAATACTTGCTTGCGTTCAAGAGCAATTTTTTTTGACGTAAGCTGCCTTCATTTGAGAATATTAAACCATAAATATCTTTACTTTTAAGTTTAAGCATATGCCTATAATCTTATTATTTTCATGTTCTTTAACACTTGCAGAGTATGCTTCCAGTCTTTCATTCCATCATTTACAAACGAACATTCGTTCTTTTCACTGTATGCCAAGCACACGGAACAAAATAGAGATTCTTTTTCTAAACAATATGAAAATCATCGTCTGCTTATTTTATCATCTCTGTAAAATATAACATTTGGCTTAAATGGCCAATAAGTTATATCACCAATAGTTGGCTGACAAGGATGTTTGTTAAAAAAATACTCAAAATTTTGACCTGTTGGTTTTGTGAAACAACTAGCTGATAAGCCATTCAAAATATTTGTTACTTGGTAAGTTAGACTTGAACATGAAGACTTTGCGTTGATAATCGACGTTTCAATTTTGTCCGTTTCAATGGGGCAAATTAGATTGCCATCTTTTGTCGAATTTGATGAATGCTATTCATGATCAATGATTTTTCAACATCAGTTGCACTAACTTTAGAAGCTAAAGCAAACAAATCACTTAACTTGAATTTTTTTTAGCAACTTCGTGAAGTACTTTTAGCCTTTTCTCTCTCTTTATGAGCACCTTTTCTTTTTTCCAGTTTTCCTTGATTAAAAACTATAACAAACTTTGATTTTTTCCCTACACAATCTCATAGCCAACGCGATCACAAGTATGACAAGTACCACAAGTATGACCTTTTGAAAGGATCCTTTTCAGACGGCCGTGGATGATATCAAAAAGTGTTTTATTTGCACTTTCTTTACATACATAGTTGGCTATGACCTATTCAAATTCCTTTTTTTTTTTTCATTCCAAATATATAAGGGTTGATGTATTTATTTTCAATAATACGCAAGTTACGAAGGTTTTTTAGTTTTTTTTTTAAAGAAAATCATAGTAGGCTGTGAAAACAAAAAAAAAACAAGGTGTAACACCTTATAAAACTCATGTGGTACAAGTTACCAAGGTTTTCTAATTTGTGGTTGAGATAAACATTGTAAATATTTGAACATAAGATAACAACAACATAGTCGGAATCAGCAGTAATGTAGTAGGTATATTGCTGTTTATCTTAAGTTCAAAAATTTTTGATGTTTTGTTGAGATAAACATTAAAAATTTCAAAACTTTGGTATTTTGTACCATGTGAGTTTTATAAGGTTTTACACCTTGTTTTTCTTGTTTTCACAGCCTACTATGATTTTCTTAGAAAAAAAAACTAAAAAACCTTCATAACCTGCATATTATTATGAATGAATACATCGACTCTTTTATACTTGGAATGAGAAAAAAATAAGGAATTTAAATAGGTCATAGTAAACTATCGTTCCTATTTAAAAAAAGGTAAGTTTGTGTCATAACTTTTTAACGGCGAGCGAAAAATTTGTTTTTAAGGATAATTAAATTAAGCATAAAAATATCTAAAAATAATCTTAATAAATATTTTCGATATTTACAACAATAATTATGAGACATTATTATTAACAAATTTTTATTCAATAACTCGAAAACCGGAAATGATAGAATATTTTTGAAAACGGTTCTGAGTTTGTCTCAAAAAACTGCACATTTTTGGTAAATTAACCGTTTCTCTATCTCAAATATTAACCGAGAAACCCATGCAATCCCATTGAATTTGGACCACCCTGTACGTAATAAACTTAGATAAACATGTAATGAAATATTGGAAACTTGTACACATGATTTATTTTGTTTTTATTTAATTATTTACGTTAAAATAAACATGTTGTCGTGACATTTCTGTTGCTAAAAATATTTTTGTGTGTAAATATATTAACAAAATTATTTATACACTGCCTTAAAAAGTCCGCTTTGATGATAAACTAATTTATTAAAACAATAAATAACTGAATGCATAAAGATATTATTTTAGGCGTAGTATGTGCTTTTTAAAATTAATAGTGTTTTAAAAGCAGAAAAAACCAGCCACAGCTTTTTCGCTAATAAATAATGGTGCCTATTTGTTTAACGCTTTCTGCTTAATTATTTTCAGATCTCTATTTGGCTAAATAAAAGGAAAAGTATAAAAATCCATAAAAATAAAAACCTGAAATGCGTTTTTGCCACGCTATAATTTATTGATCTTGTAATAACAGCGTTGCGGCCTTGCATTTGGAAATTGGCTCCTTATATAAAAACTATTAATTATTAAAAAGTAAAAACGAAACGTTAAAAAGTAAAAAGTAACGATGTTTAATAAAGCGTGATGTTCTTAGACATTTGGCCTTGACAATAACACAAATAATCGGAGATCCAAGACAAGGCAGTTCCAAGTTCTAGGCCACACTTTCACATACTTTCTTCTTTGCCGAGTGACTCGCGCGCAGTATTTTATATGTTGCTGGAAAGAAAACTTTCTTTACATACAAAAGAAATGGTTACCAAGTTTGACCCGCCCGTGGCTGAATGCAATTGTTGTTTCGTAAATAATAACATATGTTATGCACACACACACACAACTACTAATTTAAAAAAAAAATATGGAACAGAAATACAGAATTGGATCAAACAATAAAGCAGGATAGTTTATATGAGGGTTTTTGGCGTAATGTACACTACATTTTCTTGAAGTAGTTTTGAAGTTACGAAGGGTGTTTAAATTTAATGACGAATTAATTGATAAAAAAAGTGTTGAACGAATAAAAATACTATAATTTTTCAACATAATGGGCGTTTACACAAAAAAATAAAACTTGATAAAATATTTTTTAAATCATAATCTGAGCTATATAGTTTATTCTCAACCACCAAAAATTAAAAAAAAATCATCCAGTTCCGAGAAATAAATTTTTAAAATGCCCTTTATATTTCAAATTCTGAAACGCGGTGTGATTGGCCGTGACGTCACTCTCCGCACAGTCCATGTGCAGCGGACTAGTTCCTATGCATCGCATGACAAGTTGTTATAATATTTTAATATAATATGTTTTTTCTTTTATTAACTATGTATATTATTGCAATGTACGTTAATTATTATTGTGAAAAGTTCTACACCTTTTTTTGGGATATTCAGAACAAATAAAGATTATTATTATTGTTATGTTAGGCGCGAAGCGCGCGACGAAGACGCCGCAGGGGCGTACTTTGGCCGTCGATTGTAAATAATAAACGTAATCGAACAACAATTACAATTTATTATAATGAATAAAATACAAACAGTACTGCCTTTTAACAGTAATAGCAAAAGAATGATCTCAAGCCAACCCCGAGACCCCTCAGGGTGGCTTCACAACATATCTTAAGTGTTTTTAACATAAACAAATATGACATTCCTGGACCAGGCATATTTGTGTTCAAATATTCTTTACGTATACAGTATTGCGAGAGGTTTTAACTAGTTGTTAGTTTAGTGTATATTTCATTATAAAACAAAGCAAATGTGTAAGTAAATTAATTATTTTGTAGAAATAATTCGATATTACTAAGGTCATTTAACAGGTGAAAATATGAACAAAAAGTATGTTTCAGTTTATTGTTTAATAATAGGTGATTGTAAACATTAAAAAAATGTACCTACTACTTTTTTAGTCATAGCTATATCTAAAAAACTTACAAAATTAATCTTAAATTCGAGGTAAATAAAATATGGGCTACATATAATAGTAGATAATTGATAAAGTTGGTTTCTCCTGTTGTTTGATTATAGGTTAAATAAACGAAAAGTTGCTGGTTTTCAAACAGGTTTATTCGTTGCAAATTCTTTTTTTAAGAAAGATCCGACATGTTTCGCCAATGTTATTTTATCGGCATCCTCAGGGCTAAAAATTATATTATATATACATACTTATAACTTATTATAACTTATAACTTTTCGTTTATTTAATAGTAGATAATGTTCAATTCAATAATTCTACTATATTAATTTACACTTATAAGTTTTGAATGTTATCAGTTTTATGCTTAGATCATATAAAAAAAGGTATATGGCTTTTTGTAAAACAAGCACTGTTAGTTCAGTATAAATATAATACAAATTTCATAAACGAAGCAACAGTGCTCTAACACTAATCAGCATTTTTAATCAAACATAAACATGCACCAAACAGCATACTACAAATAAGTATTGTTTAAAACTGCAGATTTTTTTGTTGGAAAGCAATAGGCTGCTTCATATTACATATTATTGCCATATGATTAATGCTTAATGCTAATGATAATGCTTAATGATAATGTTTTTCACTTTAGTGTATTTATTTTTGCATAAATACTATTCAATATATTTTTTAGTTTATTCAAATTTTAAATGGTCTTCGCAACAATATAATTTAGTTTTTTCGCTTACGTCGGAAATACAACGTCTTGCTGCATCAAACTATTTTTTTCTTTTGGTGGAATTTTCCGGAACAGCAAAAAACAGTTTTTCTGGTTTTTTTGTAGAAGTGGTCTTACATTCAGGCACAAAACACCACTTTCTGTACAACGACATGGTTGCGTTATATTTACACAAGCACACGCGTGATTTGCCTCATCGAGTACGTACGGAGTGTGACGTCATTTCTCGTGCGCATCGTCCATGCCGTTTACGGCGCAACTTGCCGCGGGAAAGCTTTAATCGTTAATAATAAATAAACGAAGTTGATTTAAACAATTTTAACTTCACATACGATATTTTGAACACCAAATCTATCAAATTCTGAAGAAATTAAAAATTAGTGTAAACGCCCATTTCCCTATATCTAAAAAGTAAAAACCCTTGCGCCATACAGTTGTACGCGAGTTGCATGTGAGCCCCTTGTCATTTAAACCAATAGCAATACTTCCGCAACCAAAATGTTGCACAACTGATAATTGCATGTCAGCGCCCAGTCTTAGTGTTAAGTTCTGTACCATAGCCAAAATTACTATAAGCCGGGTAAGAAAAATAAGTATAAAAATGTGGTTTTTAAGAAAAATTTAAAGGAAACTTCATATCAATTTCATATCAAAAAACCTGCAACAAATGACAAAGTTTTTTTATTGTCGATTTCTCAGAAAATTATTTTCTTTATAAAAGTTGGTGAATGGTCTAAAACTATTTTTAAGATTAAAAAAATAAAGTTTAATAAAAAGTCATAGGACACTGGATTTTGGTAATTTTTGAAATATTCCCAAGATTAAAGTGCCCTATTTTAAGAGATACAAAAGAATTTAATAGAAAAAAGTTATTTAGAATCCATAAATAAGCCTAGATTTAAATTTTGATGGTCAAATTCCAACTTTTATTTTTTAAGAAATTTTAACATTCAAAAAGTCTGCAACAAATGGAAAAGTTTTTATTATTGATTCCTCAGAAAATTTTGTTCTTGATAAAAGTTGGTGCATGGTCTAAAACTAATTTAAAGATGAAAAAAAGTTTAATAAAAATTTATAGGACACTAGATTTTAGCGATTTTAGAAATATTCGCTTGAGTAAATTGTCTTTGGAAAATTACATTTATAATCTAAAATTAAGGCTAGATTTTAATTTAGACGGTGAAATTCCAATTTTTATTTTTTAAGAAATTTCAACATTCAAAAAATCAAAAAGCCACTAAAATCTACTGTCATATGACTTTTTCTTAATCTTTATTCATCTTAAAAATAGTTTTAAGGCATGCACCAACTTTTTTTTATAAAGAATACAATTTTGTGAGAAATCGATAATAAATTTTTTTCCATTTGTTGCAGACTTTTTGAATGACGCTGTAGATGGAATCAATAGGTACTTATTTAAACATACAAAAAAAAAATTAAAAGAGTACAAAAAACAGGAGGTACAGCTAAAATTTGCTCATGTACATCGAATAAAAGAAGAAAGGATGTTGTTATAATAATTTTTATTTAAACATTTATAAATAGTTTGAGTTTTAACAGTAATTCTTGCAAGAATTTGTTGAATTAATACATATAAAAATTCTGTTTTGCATATAATTATGAAATTTAATATAAAATTTATTAATATGATACATTAATTTTAATTTAACGTTACTATAATAATTAATAGCGTTAAGCGATTACATACCATTAATAGTATATTTGAACTAATAATGGTAATAAAATTTAAATAGAAATCTTTCACTTTTTTTTCTAAAATGCCACATCGTTTATGGACGAGTAGCTATTTTTTAAAATTTTATTAATTGCAGTAAGTAACTAAATAAGTGTTGAGTGTCAGTAATAAAACCAATGCTTTTAAATTTATTGCATTACAAGATTAGTTTAAGGTGGATCTCGTTATGTATAACAGTTTGGTCGAGCAATTTTTTATATTCGCAGTTGTTGTTAACTGTTAAAGAACTTAAAATGTCAGTGTATATTTATTTCAAAAATATCATTATTTTAATTCACGTATTGAAGTTAGTGCCCTGTCAATATTTTACAAAACTGTTTTTTTTCCTAAGGTTGGGAAAAATAAAAAATGAAGAAATCAGGTGGATAACAAAAAAGAAAGGACTGTCATAGACAATAATCTAAAGAAGCTTTATTGGTACGGGCATGTCAGTAGGATCGATAAAAAAACCCATCAAAAATAGCTATCAACTAGAGACCACTAGAAAAACGAAAGCAGTCTTAAGCTGGATCCACACCAAGCAAGCGAGGGAGAATATGCAAGAGCGAGCATTCGCTTGTGGTCGAAAACAATGTTCGGCTTTGGTCCAAACTGAACGACATTGTCATTGTCGTTGTTGATCCATGTGCTCGCTCGCCATGGCTGATGACAGTGTAATCGCATGTGCCTCCTTTATTATAATTTCTAAGTTACTAAACCGCAAGAAAAAAAGACAGCAAAGGAGATGGTGGACCACAACATTTTTAAAAAATCGCGAGTTGTATAGCGGTAATCGTATATTGCAAGACTTACAAGCGGAAGATTCCGGAAAATTTAATCGTCGACTCCTGACCCACTTGGTTTGTTTTGTAATTTTGGCGTTCACGTCTAAATGACGCTAATAACGACTCCATTTTTTTTTTATTCGGAAGTTTCACTGTCAAACTTTTCAGATATATCTTTCCAGGCTTCTTCCCTCTTATTTTTGTTTTTAAAATATTTGCTTGTGCAATCCCATAATTCCGGGCGATCTCGGTAGGCATTGATGAAATCCAATATCAGTTCATTTGTCCACTGCATGTTGGACTTTTTACAAAATCAGGTTAAACACCTTTAAACATCAACACAATAATCTCAATATTCAAGTGCACGATCTTTCTTTAACGTTCCGACCCAGTACGGAACATGTCAGAGCGCGAGCGATCATACATTCGCTCGCTAAAAAAGGCGTCCAGACCGCCTCAGCAAGCGCAGAAAATATCGTTCGCTCTTGCTCGCTCGCTTGGTGTGGATCTAGCTTTCGACCACAAGCGAATGTTCGCTCTTGTATATTCTCGCTCGCTCGCTTGGTGTGGATGCAGCTTCACAAAGACAATGTCCCTAAGAGACTTAATGACGGAGAATGGAGTGATAAGAGACAATGGCTGCGAGAATCCAGAAGACGACTGTATTCACTTTAATCTCGGAAATATGTGTTGTTTTTTTGCTTTCAAAATGAAGAAATAAGTAATTCTATGCATTTATATTTTATACGCACGTGTTTTCTGTTCTCTTCTTTGATTTCCTAAATAAAGAGACATATCTCCAGAATCGAAGGTGAAGATCTACCACAAAGTTCTTAGCCCAGTCTTAGCCTGTAATTGTGAATCGTGGACCAATAAAACAATATCAAAAAAGCCGGATTAGAAGCATAGATATGAGGTTTTTAAGAAGCATCGAAGGTAAAACGCGTTGATAAAATTAGAAATGAAATCCATAGAGAAAACCTCAAAGTACAACCAATGAAACACAACACCCACAAAGATTGAATAGAAGATATGATGCCAAGTATGAATACCTATGAAGCGCGAATTGAAGGAACATATCGAAAGCAAAGACCAAGGAAAATGTTGAATGAGAGGGTAGATGAAGCTGCTACGAATAGGACAGTGTTTCTCAATCTTTTTCTTCTGAGGACTCCTTCCAAAATTAAATGCCTACAGAGGACTCCAATGAATGGTTTTGTAGACATTATTTTTGTTTTCTTCTGGTCTGGCAAATAAAGTTGGATGATATTGGAACTTGGAACACTGTGAAAAGTCTCGGGAACCGAACCCCTTAAGAAGGATTTAGGGACCCCCAGGGGTCCGTGAACTACACTTTGAGAAACACTGGAATAGGGGATTGAGTAGAGTAAGGTTAGAAACGCAGCCAAAGTTAGAAAAATATGGATAGAGTCCATTAACACCAGAAGAAACAAAAGCCTTACACCTACTGCTAGAGAGGCGTAAGATTAAGAAAAACATAAAGATGTAATTTATACCTGTATTAGGTCTTAAAAAAATTAAACACTCATATCATGTTTACATCATTAAAAAAATTGTCACTCTTGGGCCTCGTAAAAATGTTTGCTTCAAGATCTTTATAAAACTTTACATTTCTTTTGTCTACTGTTGTCTGTTTATAAGTTTAAGTACTTTGAAACATTTCGTACCTACGTTATTAGAAAACGACCCACTGTAATAATATATTTCAAATTTTGATGTGGCATTTGGAATGCACCACATTTAGTAACAATTGGAATATTTGGAAAGTCTATTTTAAGTGTTCAATAATGTAACTGAATTTACTTTTCGATTTTTGAATTTTTCAAGGGTAGCTCATTGAAATAACTAAAACCTCTGTGGAACGTCTTTTAATATGCATGAACTGTTGTACACCTCAACCATGACATTCTATTCGTATGGACTATAAAGTTTTATAGCCAAGAGGACATGTTCAGTGTGATTGTGTTACTTTAGCTAATGTACTGTATTATTTAACGTTTTAGGAGAATTTTATAACATGGTCATTTCTCGGGAATCTTAGGAATTTTTATAAACACTATTACGCTTTTTGAAAGACTGTGATCAGAGTGTTATTCTGAAAGTAGTACCAGAAATAATTTGGCTCATTTATTTGAAAAATCAAAATATTTTAATTATATATTTTGGTACACAAAAATTTTGACGCGATCCATTGTTGTATTCGAAATGGTTTTCTCTAACTTTTGGAATGAAATCTAGGCGTCCATAAAAAAAAAAGTTGACCATCGCCTACAAAACACTTGAAAAGATATAACAAAAATGCAACTTTTTTCGTTCGTTTTTAGAATGTTCAAATTGCCGGAATATTATTGAAAACATACCAGTAATCTATTTCTTTCTTTTCAATTTATTCTCGTTAATTGTTACTAAGCAACAACTCGTGTCAAACAGAATTTGGCCGGCAAATCTTAACCTCTTATGGTATTACACCCAATAAATTTTCTGGAATTAGGGAATAAATT
Organism: Elmis aenea; assembly: GCA_947652605.1. NCBI lineage: Eukaryota > Metazoa > Arthropoda > Insecta > Coleoptera > Elmidae > Elmis > Elmis aenea. The sequence continues at coordinate 11,081,699 of OX393578.1, read as the reverse complement.
CCAGTTTAAATTTGAACCATCCCCGTGTTTTTCCAAATTACCAACTCTTTAGTTCTTACAGTTTTTGAAAACTCCATGGTGGTCAAATTATTTTAGCGAAGAAGAAAAAGCTTTTAGATTTGATTTGTGAACCTTGTTAGTATTTTGTTAGACAATGATGACGTGCATTAAAATACAATTAAATAAAGATTAGTGGATAAGTGAAATGCTATGTTTTTTTTAAATACAGTTTTTAAATACAGTTTTTAAATACAGTTTTTAAATAGCCAATGAACATGTGCTGTTAATTAAGTTTAATAATTGCCTTAATAAATCAAAAGTATTTGACCATTGCTTAATTTCGATAAATAAATAATGGCCGATGTTTTAAAATACAGACAGAACACGTATGTATATTATTGGCAGTTTCGACTTTTTTCTTTTAATTAACGAACAAAAAATTGAAAACATCTTTAGTAAATATTATAAAACAATTAATCATCGACATATTCGTAATCAATTATCAGATATTTTTAACATAAGTAGGCCACGCGAAGAGTTTCGTACGCACGGAGCAATTAAATGTGCAAATTGCTTTAATTGTTAGCGGTTAATATTTTCACCGATCTGATCGTCTTAATACATTTAAACTATATTCAGCTAATTGTAGGTATGTGCAAATACAACTGTTTTTACTTTCTTTCAGTGCGGTGTAAGTTACACCAACCGATTAATTATTAGCTTATGAACGTAATGGTTTTTAATTTTCTTTCACGATTTTTCTGTTCTGATTCGATTACAGTTTTAATATTAATCCAAATGGGTGAAACTATTTTGGCATACTCATACTAGTGAACACAATCTATGTACAATATACATTACATAGTATATGACGATATTATTTTTATTTAATGTTTCAATTGCTATTGCTATAAATACAGGGTGAGGCATCACTTATGACACCCCCACTTATTTTGTTATTGGAAAGAATGATCAAAAAAGGCTCAAATAAAAGTTGTTTGATACAGTATTTCCCAAAATATTGTCATGTCAAATTTTTGTTTTCTTTTGTTTTTTAGGAGTTACGACACCATATTTGTTTTTTTTAATGGCACCATACATATTTTTTTATACGGTTTGAAAGACGCTTGATTTCTTTTCAACACGAAAGAACAATTTTTTATTAAACTTGTTTTAAAAGGGTACGTTATCAATTAATTTAAAATAAAGTTAATTAGGTTACAACGGTAAACACTAAACTACTGTAATAAATGTTCAAAATGGTGTCCTTCCTACGGAAACATTTATGTAAGCGTTTTTTAAACGAATTTACTGCTCTAAAGCCCTTGTTTTCTTTATTTCTGCGCGAGAAAACGAATAAGGCATTTTAAAAAAGTACTAAACACAAAACTGTCAAACTATGATCAATTTGTGACTTTACATGGATTTTTTTTTTTGTGTAAAGCCTACTAATTAATGTATGATCAATGTTTAACAAAAAACAAGGCGGTGTCCACTATCGTAGAAATTCTTTTGCTTGCGATTTTCTTACAAGTTTTGTTATGTAAGGGTAAAAAAGTTTTAGTGCTTTGAAAAGAGAAAGAAAATGTCTTTCAAACCGCCAAAAAATATGTATGGTGCCATTTAAAAAAAAAACAAACAAATATGGTATCGTAACTCCTAAAAAACAAAAAAAAATACTCAAAACTTCTACATGAAAATATTTTGGGAAATACTGTATCAAACAACTTTTATTTGAACCTTTTTTTGATCATTCTTTCCAATAACAAAAGAAGTGGGGGTGTCATAAGTGATGCCTAACTTTTATTTAAAAAATTTAGCAAAAAAATGTAAAAATGTTTTTAGTTCTTCTTAAAATTAAATTAAAACTGCAGTAACGAGTATAAACGTGCCACTAAAAAAGTATTCGATTTTGTGCAATGTACAATACAAATTGCTTATCGTTCATCGTTTTGAAAAGAAATTTGTATTTGTGATCTAAAAAATATGTCCTATTCATTTGTTTTTTTAAATTATCTTAGTTAATAATTTGCATAAATTGCATTTGTTTCATTAACAATTTAGTAACAATTTATCCAATTTCTTTTTATACAGACAATAATCTACATGTGTTGTATGAGTAACTTTTTTATTATAAGAGTTACAGGGCCAGTTGAAATAGCAAAGTTGAGCAGAATTTTAAGGATAATTTAATGCCATTTTAACATTTGACCTGCACCTTCTACATTATTAAATATTTTGAAAAAACCAAAAATATGATTTTTTAAATGTAATGTAGCGACCTGTATTAAAACCAATATGTGAAATGATTTTTGTAGATATTTTTATGTAGAATTAGGAAAAAGATCTAAAAGTCACGACACTGAATTTTTGAGATACATATAAGCCAAATTTGTTTTTTTTTAAGGCAATTATAGTTGGCGATGGCTTCAATAAAAAGTTAAGTTTTCCTGATTTCAAAAATTTATTAGTTGTCATATCTATTATATTAGGAGTACTTTTCTCAAAATTTGCAAAAATTAAGGAAATTATTACTACTAGTATAAGGGTGCCTTGGATTTGAACAAACTTGTAATGTTTTCTTGCTTTATATCTCATCATCAGAAACAGCTGAAATTACCTGTAAAAAAAATTGAATTGAGCAATAGCAATTAAAATACTTCGATCTAAAAATATCGCAAAAGCAGAAAATTGCAAGTTGCATAGTAAATGCTTAAAATGTGGATCATTAATCGTTTTAGGAGAACTTCTTCCCTGATTATAAGCGTGTTCTGTAATTCAAAATTGAAAAAATCGATAATTACTTCTTGGTTTCGAACATTAGCGATATTTTTAGATCGAATTTATGAACAATTTTTTTACGAGAACAATAAAATAAAAATCAAATTTCTCGCCAAACGGTGTCAGATACGAAGAAATCTCAGGAGACACTTTTTGTTTATAATAAAATGCTCTACCCAAAAACAAGTTTGAGCAGGGCCGTACTATTCTTTTATAAAATTACTTGAAACTGAACCCCCACAACTCCGCCACTGGTTGCTTGTGGTGCTTGACATTCTCAGCGAATTAGGTAACCTGTAAAGTGGTACTGTACTATACCAAATTTGGTTAAAATATATCTACTGGTTGGAAAACGGTTAAAAATTATCGATATTATTTCGAAAATTTCAACACCCTGTATCTTTAAAATGAAGCGTTTATGCACCCATGTTGATATGGAATATTCGCTTTAAAATAAGTTTTTGGATCGACTGTTAAAGTCCAGATACAAAAAAGTGAACCATCCTGTAGAAGTGTTTGTTTAGCCGAAAGTGTCCTGTGATGAGTCCTGTGGCTGCTCTGATGTCTTCTATGCTCGACTTGATCAGTAATACTTGAATTTAAAAAAATTCTGAATATTTTGAAGGGGACAACATTGCTCTATTAAATCCAAAAAATAACTATCAGCTATTTTGCGTTACAAAATTTGGAATAGGAAACGAAGTGAACTGAACATTTTCAATTCATAAGTAGTTCACCTCACCCTATTTATCAGCTCATCACACTTTGGTGTTCGTGACAAATAACCGCATAAAAAATAACATCTTCTAGATTTGTCGCCGTTTTGCTTCTTACAATATTTGACGCTCTGATTGCGAAGTTATTCAAATCAACAAACACTGCGGATGATCAGACGATGGGTTTAATTACACGAACGATTGTTAAAGTGTTATCGCTAACAACAAAAACCGCTGTTTCACGGATGCCTGCGCGCAGTTCCCGAGAATGTAAAATAACTTTTTGAATATTTATGATTCCATCTGCTTAATTGGAAATTAGTGCGAAAACTGGAATGACACCAACAACAAACATTATGAGTCGACCCCGATAAACCGTAATAAATTAGTCAGTTCATGTAGACGCAGTTTTAATTTAGAAATTATCAGTAATATGCAAATGGCATAGTAACATACCGTGATACGATGGACTTTGGCTATTAGAAAGTGAAGGTGGTATTGCTTTTTTTTAACGTAACAAAATACAGTTCACTGGTCACTTTAATAGTAATTTCTTCAGTGAAATTAGGCGAGAGATGTACCTAAAGTGAAAACATGCAATTTGCCATATTTATGATATATCAATGATGTTTCAAAATTTAAAATGCGGGGTCATTAATTATTGCGATGTAATATTCTTTTGTTTAAAAAAAGACTTAATGTTAAGTTGCTAAAATGGGCTGATTTAATGACAACAAATTTAAAAAACTAATCGTTTTTGTCATTGTAAAATATTTAAGTGGTTCAGGCAGAGCAGTTCGAAAAAAAAAGAAAACGGGTGAATAGAGAATTAGTTAAATTATACAATCGTTTTAGCACTTAACCTAAAAATAACAAAGATTCAATTCTTTTTATACAACACCCATTGTTTGAAGACAATTAAATTATTTTTGAGAGCGCGTCTTCGACGTTGAAATATCACACGCAGTCATTTTATAAAGCCATAGTGCATGTGAGTTTTTCCACTTCGCCAAACAAGCGTTAAATATTCATTTCGTTAGAGAACTTTGTATATTGTTTAGACTTTGTGCTTTAGACGGTGCATCCATCTAAATTATGATGTTGAAATGTGACGGTAGCAGTTTTAAGTTAACGTTTTCTGAATGTTTGTACAGGTTGGTGCATATAAAATGTTGGATTTCGTACGAAAAAAATTAAAAATGGTTGTTTATGACTATTTGTTTTTAATAATCAAAATAGACTCCAATTGCATCAATACATTTCTGCCAACGATCTATTAAGGTAAAGGTGTATAGTAAACCCGGGCAAAAGTCCGCACTTAACGTTCTCAACTCCCTAAATAAGTAAGTTTTATGTTTAACTGGTCAACATTTTTTTTATGAACACATTAGACACTTCTCATTGCATCATAAAATGGGTTGCCACCAAAAGTAACGAATTCAAATAAAAATATTTTTTTTATGGTTTGATGTAGATTGGTACTTTTGCCCCACCCCATGGGGCAAAAGTCCAAATTGATAGGGCAAAAGTCCGTTCGCGCATTAGTCTAATTAATATGTTTATGTCTTTGACACATTAATATACGGTGTGTTATTTTATAAAATGAAAGTTAATTCTCTTCAAAAATACAAAATAAAAGTTCAGTCCTGTAGCAAAATTTAAAAAAATATCACATTTAAAAAAACACAAAAAATATTTGACGAATTCAACAAAAATCACAGGCGAACTCGCCGGTTTCAAAATTTGAGCAACTTTCGTGCCACTAGTTGTGGCATTTACTGCACAATCTAGTCCTCGACTGGTGGATCTTCATATATTTCTTAACAACCTGGGCAAACATTTTCGTTTTCCCCTTCTCTGACATGGCTGTTCGTTAAATTATCGTAGAATCTTTCTATTTGGACTTTATTGAAACCTATAATCCTTCCGACGCTTGTCTTTTTGGGCGTTTAAAAGAAAATTTGTGTCGAGATAAAAAAAACTTTTGGTCCAGTCGTCTCCCGCCATTTGTGACTCCTTATTAAAATCGTTTACGATGTTATTTTGCGAAGCAAAGTCAAAAGCCAACCGCCGATTTTTTTTCTAGTAATTCCGTAGAACCTTACGTCCATCTATCTTTCTACAGTGATCAGCCAAACTTGCTTCGTGATCAGACGTAAATGTGGCTTTGAATCTTTCCAAATTAAATAGACGGGACAAAAGCCCGTGTGCGGCCTTTTACCCCAGTCAAGACTGCGGCTTTTTGCCCCCATGCGTGCTAATTACGATAGAAGCAATATGACGGCATCTTTAGTTTAAGTTAGGACACGTTTGGCGACATGATTGTGTAGCTAAAATGGAGGGTGTTTATATGAAAAAAGTTGCATGCCGGTTGTGAGAGACTTTTAAATATCACTGCCTAATAAAAGATCATCGAAAACTATAACAAGCCAAGCATTTTCACACTTGGCTCATTTAAGCAGCGGTTTAACTGCCGATCAAGCTAGAACTATATGTGTCCACCACAGATACTGTATCTCAACTACCTATAATAAAACCTATTCTCTCTTAACTCTCCAGTCCTTGCTATCCCTAATAGGACTTTTACCCCGGTGCGGACTTTTGCCCGGGTTTACTCTATACCATTTTTGAAAAAAAAAAACGGAGTTTTTATACAGGGTGAACCACTTTTTTGTAGCAGGACTTTAATAGTCGATACAAAAACTTAGTTCAAAGCGATTATTTCATATCAACATGGGTCCATAAACGCGTCATTTTAAAGATACAGGGTGTTGAAATTTTCGAAAAAATATCGATAGTTTTTAACCGTTTCACAACCATCAGTAGATATAATTATTTAAACCGAATTTGGTATACAGCACCACCTTACAGGTTACCACATTCGGTGAGAATGTCAAGCGCCACAAGCAACCAGTGGCGGAGTTGTGGGGGTTCAGTTACAATAAAATTGATAAAAAACAAGTACGACCCTGTTTAAAATCAAACTCGAACTTGTCTTTGAGTGGAGAATTTTATTCTAAACAAAAAGTGTCTCTTGACCGTTTTTCGTGTCTACCACCGTTTGTCGCGAAATTTGATTTATTTAACTATTTTCGCAAAAAATTTCGATATAAAAATATTGCGAAAAGCAGAAAATTGCAAATTGCAGAGTAAATGCTCGTTAAACGTTAATTTAGCGAATTTTTTTCCCTCATTATTAGCATGTTCTGTTATTAAAAACTGCAAAAATCGGTAATTACTTCTTTATTTCGAATATTAGCGATATGATCATTATACATACAATATCTATAAAGAATGCATTCGCATATGCTATCGTTTTTTTCTTTGTTAAAGGGATGACTCTAGAAAAATAACATTTCCATAATGTATATAGGGTTTGATTGGAGATCACCATGCGTATCTAATAACGGTCGTTGTTTGAAGTAATGTAGATTAGACACTGATGCCAGTAAACATATGGGTTAGATACATATCCCAAAGGTTTGATGTTAGGATAACAAGAATGTATGAGTCTAATCCAAGGATAATAAACTGAACAGGATGATCCATTCATATTAGCATAAGGTTTCAGTAAGTAAATAATACCGGTAAATGTTTAAATCGAAGTTTTAAATTTTTAAAATGTACATATTAATAAGGTTTAAAAAGTTTTAAACATGTGTATCCAACGGTGTTGGTAACAATATTAGTTTTTTATTTTTTTAATGTCTAATGGAACTACGGTTTCTAGTTTAATATGGAGCTCTCTATCTAAGTATGTAAAGATATCATTTCAATAATATATCTGAGATGGAAACCATAAGGTTCCAACAAATTTCATTTTAATTATGTTTTTCGCATTAAAGCTTTCTACATGAGATTTCTTTTGGTTTGTTTTTTATCGAAATTTGCCCACCCTGTACCTCTGACGGTGGAGGGATTTACGACTTCATAATGAATAATCTGTACAAATTTATAAATTTCCTGATTTTGTAGCTGGGTATCTAAATTTTAATATTGTATTTTTAATAGATGTGACCAAAAATGTTAAAAACGTAAATTTAAATAATTTAAATTTTGTATCCGTGATAAAATAGTGATAATAATAAGTCTGTTAGTAAAAAATATATCCGCAAGGTGAAGAAATAAAACACAATGATGAGAATTTTATTCGCTTAGGTGTCAGTGAATTTTTATTGATCTTGTTGTTAGCAAAATTGCACATATATTCATACTAAATGAGTTAAATCGTCGAAAAAACATATTTAGAAAACTGACACAAATGTTATAAATACAAAAAAAAAACGACCCAAGACATTGATTCAACTTTGAATGTATTAGATAAAATTTACGTTTATTTTATGTAGTTTCCTTGGCAAATTGAAAAGTATTTTTTTTTTAAATCCTCTGCTACGGATAGCGTTGTGACTGTGAAAACTTTTGCTTTTATATTTAAAATTTATTTGCAATAAAATGCTAAAATTCATGCGAAGTCATAAAATTAGCGAATTGAATTATATAGAATGTATGTATGTCACTAATAATGTTGATGTGTGTTTGGGTCACTATGTCGTGAATACATGTGGATAGATATATCGTGTGATGAACAGGGTAATACTGTGTGCATAGTTTTAATAACAGTAATTTTAACTCTCGATTCATGTAGAAGTTCAAACAGTTGTGGAGTAATCTGAGTTAGCCGTAATTAATGTGGTTTCATTGCATTAGAATTTGCAACGAGTACTTTAAAATGCAACTTTATATGAAATTGCTTTGGTTCGTAAAAACGGGAAGCGTTTAAATTTAGCAGGAATTTATTTATAGGGAGGATACAGCTCTAAATATATTTGCTGAGCTGTGTAGAAAAGAAACACAGTTTTTTATGGCAAAGAATGAAGCATCTCAACATGTCAAATATTTTGTTATTTTTAAATGTGGCAATAACTATAAAAATTACTACAAAGACTATTGAATTACACAACAATACTATAAATGATACCGCAGACAATAATTAATACTGTTAGTTGACATTTAATTAGCTGTTTTTTGTTTTTATTTTTATAGATAGGATAGGACTTTGCAAACTAGAGTGGTTGATGAAACCAAGTAATATCTCATTAGAAAGTAAAAAATTCACTATTTTATAGCCAACTTCGCGACCAATAATAAAAAATGAAATTAGGGATAATATCTCAAAAATGGCAAGTGATAATGGTAAGCGATAAAAAAAAAATCTAAAATGACAGTTACATTCTACATCAACAAGTGCCCTAAGAAGTACTAGTAAAATTGATCTAATGATGAACACGAAGAAGATACGAGGAAAAAAAAAGAAATTTAACATTTTCATATTTTTTGCTATAACATCTGAAGTACGAGGAATATGCTGGAAATGTGATCTGGGACACCCTGTATACATTTTTCTTAAAAAACTATTTAAAAAAAAGAGTTATTTTTAAATAAACTGATACATATTTATATTTAGCCGTTATCGTTTAAAAACATTAATAACCTAAAATGACCATGGATTGCATTTAAAAATCTTTATGAAAGGAACGACAAATCCGGGGCACCAGGTCGTCATGGCGCCTAGAGATTTTAGTGAGGCGTATATTATTTTTGTATTATTGTTCATAGCCACATCCCAATTACTAATATTTAAATATTAATGAACTTTTCAGCGTTTCTATTGACTCGCAACTTATCAGTGTTGTTCTCAGATTGCTACTAATAAAAAATACCTTTAAACTATTTACATGATAATATGCCTATATTTATTTATTACATTTATATTCTGTTTATAACTACTTTTATGTTTTTACATGCCAACACTTTCCATTCATTCGTGATAATAATTTATAGTAACTGATCTTCGCAGAAAAAATTATACGATAAATTAATCACAATGAAAGTTTAATATGTTTGGGTTTTGTAAACACATTATAATCAATAATGATGAATTATAGACTGATATTCATTACTACTTGTTTTGATTTTTAAATGTTACTACAAACAGTAATGTGCAAGACATATGGTAGACGAAGAAAATTTCAGTAGTAAGTAAATGACATACTAATAACTTAAATGCACGGTTGCTGTAATTAATTAAAAGAATTAATGGGTTAATTTAAGTCATGTAACTTAATTTACATCACTTCTACATTAGCTTTTTTGTACTTATTATAAGAGTTTGCTCTAATTTTATTACTGACAATATCGGAAATATTTTGTGTATTAATTAATTCAAAATTTACTAGGTTATTTCAGTCTTTAAAAATTATTTCTTTGTTTATCTATCAAGACGTTATGAAAATATGTTTTCTTTTGATCTTATATAACTAATGACTTTGGTTTGTTGATAAAATGTTATGTTAATATTTTTCATTACAATGTGTAATGACATTATAAACTTATTGCACTGTTTTTGAAAAGTGTAGATGAAAAGTTTTAAATAATAAGAATAATAACAATATTTTAAAACTACGAAATTCCATCAGAAAATCTTTGATTGATCCCTACATTGGCAATATCTGGAATGAATCAAATATTTACGTATTGGAAAATATTTCTAGATGGTCCTATAAAACTGGCAGTTGAAGAAGCACTGAGTCGTCGAGATGCCACTTTATCGACTTCAGAAGTCATTGTTAATTTCTTGTTGTAAAAATTACTTCAAATTAACACAACTTTACTTCAAGAAATGTTTACAACCCTGAAAGCCAAAATTGATGAAAGAAGAAATAAGAACCTTATTGGTTTAATACATTTTTTACAAAAGCCCGATTATGTTGTAAAAAAGAAACTATTTTTCAAGTTGTTCCAAAAAGATGTATTTAAAATATGGTGAAGAATTATTAGGAAGGTTTTTTTCTAGTGTAGAAAGTGCGGATACCGATGTAATCGAGGAAGACAACAGTGATTGTCAGCTCGCTAATATGTCAATTCAAAAAGAATTAAACAATGAATTATTGAACCAGCAAAGAAGTTCAACCGTGAAAAACAAAAACTACAACTATCAAAAGGAGTGTCAGATTTTAGAACCAACTGGGAAACGGACTCCGAATCTAAACTTTTATTTGAATTATTGGTCACAACTAAGCCAAAATCAACGGAAAGTGAGCGAACATTTTCTATTGGAGGAATATTTATCGCAAAAATTAGAAATAGGCTATCTGACTCCTCCTTAAATGCATTGGTATTTTTAAAATCCTATTTTGCTATACAAAAGTTAAATGTATTAATTTTTTTATCATAAACTCGATATAATAAATTCATTTAAATATGTTTTTTATATATACCTACTCATTAAATAAACAACATAGAAAATATTTTCCATTTGTTTAAATACATTTATACCTACTTACGAACAATTATATACCTGTTTTTCCATTAATAATGTAATTTGATTTTTTATATACTTTTTTAAGTTTCAAACGAAAAATATTTAAAGTATCGAATCCCGGGAATTCCCGGAACTTTTCCAAATTTGTGTCTCGAGTCCCGGGACTTGAAAAAACCCGAGACTTCAGAATCCCTAGTAGCACCACGTTAAACGTAGGTATATTTCTTAAAAAAAAGTTTTTTTGTTGTTATTTATTGTACAGTCACACTATTTATAATTAATGAGCTATTTAGATAATCGAATAACTATTTATACAGTAAATTTCTAATAAGATAACAAAACAGTTTATTACATGAGGCATTTTACTTTTAAAACAAAAATCTTAAGCATTTAATTAAGTTATACTGTCTGAAAACGAATATAAACTAAATTAAATAATAAATAATATCAACAATAATGAGCTACTTTGAAATTAAAAAATAACAATGAATAATATAACAAATTTAATAAATCAAAATCAAAATTAATTATTTGTAGCTATAAAAACTTTCCTTACAAATTTGTAAATAATTCCTGTTTACCAGAGAAATCAATTAACAAATTTATTCAGAATAAATTAAAATACTTGAGATCTATATGAAATAATTTTGAAAACTCAAGCACAAGGTGAAGCACTTTTTTTAAGACTCTGAAGAGGAACGAAGCGTCAGGTGTAAGATGTTTATTCTTATTGTGTTTGGTAATTGATTAGTAGCTATCTATTGCTATGATTATGTATGTTACTTAAAAGTTTCACTAAATATTTCTAAGTTTAGGTGTGAAGGCAAAAGTTAAATTTATGGGGAAACTGTGTGGAGAGACAAGGTGTTTCACGAACACAATTACAATCAATTTCAGAACGACCGATGAAAGCCGATAAATGAGCTACTGGTCTTGCTTGCAGCTACTGTAAAATACGACCAATTCCATCGCTTAAAGTTGATTACAAGAAATAATTACATAAGAAAAGAAATGGACCACGTGTATGTATTACAGCCGGATACAAACTCGAAGCGAAATCGGTTTGCCTTCGAAGGTGATCATGATTCATATGCATCCAGTTTTCGAAAAATTAATGAAAAAGATAGAAAGCTGTTATTGTTGCTATTATAATAGACTTATAAATGATAATATCACTAAGTTTAAAAGTTTTATTCGATGGGAAATTTTAATTATTTTTTTTTCTTCGTACTTCTATGCTGCTCAAATTAAGAACAAGTTATACGGTGAGCTGCTAGTGAGATATAAATCTTTTGCATGTATGAATACATTAGCGAAATAAGCATTTTTCTAAAAGTATTATTAATACCTACACACTTAAAAATCGACTGGTGTTAAACGTCTTGGTGTAGTCGAACAAAATTTTGGTGTCTATTTTATTTTAAATGTGTTAATTTGACATTTTGTCGCTTTTTGCCATTTGGACTGATATCTATTGCTAGTATTATATATAGATTAGCGTTTAACAAATTGGGTTTCTTCATGGAACGCTGAGGTTCTGTGAAGCAATCGAAGGGCAATTATTGTGCAAAATCGATATTACCTAATCTCAATGCATAGTGTTTAAATCTTTAAATACAAAAATAAAATTGAAACGACGATAAAGAAATAATTTTCATTAAATGCAGATCGTGTGTACACCATTAAACCAATCCTTAATAAAATGCACAAATTTTATTTAATATGGTGGTTCTCCAGTCTAAAATAGGCTTTCCATGAGAATCAAAACCCGCCATATTGTCGTTTATAGTTTAGCGGCGGTTCCAAGATAGCTAAGAAACAGAAACTAGAATATATATGGACTTTAAAACTCAACACAAACATTTTCTTAATCGGTTCCTCTTGTACCTTTCTGTATTATGTTTCTCCACTCCTGCCTATCGTTAGCTAATTGTGGCACATCTCTCCAGCTGACTCCTTTTTCTTCTAGTCTCTGCCTCACTTCTTTTTTCTATTTTATTCTTGGTCTTCCTCTATTTCTTTTTCCCTCTATCTGCATTTTCCATCCTATTTTCGAGTATCTACATCTACATCACAAACATTTTCGTACAAAATAACCATGCCAAATTTGTTTTTATTTAAAGATGAACTGTGTTAATTTACATACTAGTATTACATGCAAAGTAATGATAATGTTGATAATCGAATATTTGAATAATTAGGGTTCTTTCGTATTAATGTTGATGTACCTAGTTATAAACTGGTAAAACCCTTTATTTAATTTTGGTTCATAAAAACGAAAACGATTTTTTTTGGGTGGGAACGAAAAGAACAAAAATAAAAATTTTATTCGTTTCTATTACAAAAATATATATATATATATATATATTTTTTGAGTTTTTAGTCCCTGGTTATAATTTTTAAGCTTCAAAATATCGGGTTTTTTCGTATAGAGGCCCAATTGGGCCCAATGGTCATCTATTTACGTTTTTGTTTCCAAAATGGGGAAACAAAAAAGTAAAATTTTGTTGACGTTTGTGACGTGATTTATCCAATAGAGAGCCAGTTGGCCTTTTATTTAGAAACTAAATTGTAAACTTTGGGTGAAAATTATTTATTATTTTTCACGAAGTCGTTGTATTTGGCTAAACAAAACACAATCGCTGTAGTAATTGACAGTTTACAGCTTGTTCAGTTGTTTTATTATTTTTCGATTAGAAATCATTATTTTGTGATCATTCAAACGCCTTGGATAGCTTTCACAAAAGCAATTCGACAGAAGGTCCATTTTTAATTTAATACTCACAAAATAATGGTTTTTGGTCGAAAAATATTAAAACACAATTAAACAAGTTATAAACTATTAATTGCTTCAGTGATCGTGTTTTGTTTAGTCAAACAACGATTTCGTAAAAAATAATGCTTAATTTTGAAACTCATTTTTTTCTATTTTTCTTATACTGGTTGAAAGGAGAAAAAAATCTTGATCAATTAAAGTAAAAAAAGTTTGTAGTTTAAAAAAATATGGCAATCACCTGTCAGTTGCACACGGTTGGCCGAAAAAAAATTGTAGTACCTAGGTACGTCAAAATGTAGCTAACAATTTCCAATACATTTTCTATATAAAAGATTTATTTTAAAACTTGTATTTACTCCGTTCGTTTTTGGAAATAGGGAAGTCCCAAAACGAACAAAAGCCGAAATGGTCATAGAGGTAGTAACTCCGGCACTTTTATACAGAAGTGCAACGTGGACACTCACAAATAAAAATAGTAGCCGAGTGAATGCAACAGAAATGGGATTTCTAAGAAAAATCCAAGGAAAACCAAAAATGATAGAATCAGATATCAAACTATAGAGAACAATTAAAGTTGAAAGTTGAAATAAAAATACAAGAAAGACAGCTGGGATGGTTGGATCACATTTATAGGATGAAAGAAGAACGATTAAGCAGAAAAGCCTATGAAGCAAGATCACAGGGAAAAAACAAAAGAGGTAGACCGAGAAAAACCAGGCAAGACGAATTTAAAAAAGCAGCAACAGATAGAAACACCAAATGGAAAGACATAAAAAGGCTAGCACAAGACAGAAAAACATGGAAAAAAGTCAGCACAACACAACTCAACAGTTCTACATCTAACGGTAGAAGGTCTCATGACTAATAAATAAAATTTACGCCGTTACAGCAGCGTTTTCATACTTTTGGCTTAGTAAAATTAGCATAAAAATCCATGCGCTTTTTGTATCGGGACGATAAAGGATCCTCAAAACTGCAAAAACCAAATACTGGCTCATGGGTTTTTTTACGGTAAAACCCGGTAGTATGTGCTGTTCTAGGTTTGTAAAAATTAGTAGGATTCCGTATTGTTTAAGGAACTATAAAAAATGTTCGATGGTTAAAATAAATTGGGAAACTTTTATCTTAAATATCATAAAATGTGTTAATTATTATCATGGAATCTAAAACAGTGCAATTATAACACAGTTATTTTAAGCTTTATTAAAACCAGAGGTAATGTTTCTATGAATATTATTGTAATCTAAAATATTAATCAAAAGTTGTTCCATAATTTGACACACAATCTGAGACAGTTTTTCTTAAAAAAAAAAACACCAATTTTAAGTGGACCTGCATAGTTTTAATTTCCTGTCATTTTGTTGTTAAAATTTGCACAGTATTTTTTACTGTGAAGATGTTTAACACAAAAAAAAATTGCCTTGGCCTATTCGTAGATCATCAATCGCTACTGCAACTTTAACAACTTGATTAAAAGTGCTTTCCCTTCTTTCATATTTGGATGTAAAAACAAATTCTACAAGAGTAATTCGCATGAATTTCATATTGCTATTTTAAAAGCCGATATAATTTGATAATAACAACTTTAAATCCACAATTTTCGGATAAACGTTTAACCGGAGAAAGTCAAAACGACGAATTCTTAATTAAAAAGTAAAATTACAACAATATAACTCGTACAAATAAATAAATTTTAAATGCATCAAGTATTTAATCATGAATTATTCAGCAAATTATTTTGTATACATGATATGCAATAGAAAGTGATCGTTAACAATATTTTCAAATCAACATTGATAAACGAATCACGACTAGAAAACAATACGTCACGAAAGAATTGATTGAAAGTAAAAATTAACGCCAGGACTGGACGTTTTCAGTAAAAACGATAACCGAACGAGGACATGTTCTTAGAACTGCATGCGTCTTGACTTGCTAACAGAGAGAGTTCCAGTAGATTCAATCTGAAACATTGTTCTTTGTTTGTAATGAATAATTCGTTAGTGCACCAGAGAAACAAATTAAATTTGGTGTAATTTATAGTTACTTAAGAGTTGCATGTTATTTTAATTATATTAGAAATTAAAGTGTACCCAGTGTCATAAAAATGTGTCTGAGTGTACAAGCCGTTTTTGTATGGGGAACTTCGCCTGTCAAGTGAAAGTGGTGAGTGTGTGAAAGTTAACTCTCTAGCATGGCTGCCTTGTATCTTCCAGTCGGCCCCTGGCGTCCAAGGCTGCCTGTGATGTGCATAAGTGGTTTGTGTTTTGTTTTTATTTACGAGACGCGGGCCATTTAAGACTAAGTTGTGCAAAATCGTTTAAGACTGAACACTCGCGCGTTAAGTTCTTGTGTGACCAGGAATATACTGAAAGCGGTGAGCGAAGACAAACACCTTTTAAAACATTATGAACGAGTCAGTAACGAAGGTCCTTTTGAAACTTTATACGCTTATAACTTTTAAAAACTAAAAATTTTAAAAACAAACCTAACATTAGGCTTTAAAGAAAACAGTTTCTATTTACTCTATAAATGAATTACAGTTATTAATATAAGCCAAAGTGAATTCTCTCTTTTCCGATAGTAGCACATAATACAGCAATATTTAGCGATTTTGTCAGAATCCAAATAAAATAAACCATATTTACAGAGCACTTACACATTATTTATAAAACATAACTATTAAATAAACCGCAAGTGTCCTACATATCAAAATACAAGTTATGTCAAGTGATAAATTTAAAAGAGAGTCAGACATAAGCTAACAAAGACTCTAAACAAAGACATGATGCTCGGTACCATAAAGAAAGTGCTGTGAAAGCGTGCGTATGAGAGAGAATAACAAAGCCATAAGGAAAAAGTACTAAAGTTAAATGGAATACCGTCAGAATGAGGAAAATTCATTCAGGAGTATTAGCAATTGTTATGAGCATTTTTTTAATTCAAGCTTCAGACCCTCCATATGAAAAGACTTCAGGATCATTTTTACAACATACAGGTAAAAATTTTCCATTCAAGAAACTAGAGTTCATCCAGAAAGATTCTGCTATCGTGATAACGATACCATCTAGAGCAGAACTATCAGAAACGTCAATCAAGGATTTGAACTATAAAATAAGTGTCGGGGAAAACCAAAGACAAATTACTCCGAGCTTACAAATCTTGCCGGATTATGTAAAACAATCTGATAATGATAAACGTTTACAAAACTCCACAGTTCAGGCTGAAGGTCCGGTTTCATATAACACACAAAAAATCCCAGTTACTGAATCATTAACGCATGAAGCGATAAACAGGTTTCTTAACCGTCAAGGAAAGACAAATTACGAAAAACTATTAGAGAGAGATTTCGTTAGGCCATTATTAAAATTATACGAGACAGATATTCAAGATGATACGGTACAACCTTCAAAAAATGTCACCAACAACGATTACGATCCTGCTTTCAGAATATCTAAAGAAGATCAATTAGAGGAAGTGAAAGTTTTGTCGAAAGAGGATCTAGACCTGTTAATGAACCAAGAGAACTATTACCAACGTCCTGTTGAACAAACAAACACGCAAAATTTGCGTAGGAACGATGAGAATTTAACTGAAGACGTCAACAACGATAAGGAACACATAGGGGAAATTTTGCCCCCAAATTTTCAAGAGTATGAAAATCGCAACGTAGCGCAAGTGACACCTAGGATTTCGCCCTTTAATAATAATAGATTTTTAAACGCACAGAGGTTACGAAGAGTCCACGCTTTTAGACGATCGCGGAAAGCTTACGACTACGAAGATCAAAATTATCGAATTGCCACCGGTTTTCCGGAAAATTACAGTTACCGTCGGCCTATAAGGTTTCAAAATGATGAAGCCCGATTTAGATTAGAACAACCAACAGCATCGGCTTCTGATGTTGTTCTTGGGTCTGCCGATCCAAGTGTTAGACAGTTCTACAGCCGCCCTGATGTTAGTTCGGAAGAACTTGATGTTCTGTCTAGCAATGAAAATCCTCGCTCGGTGTATCCTGTGCCTGGTAGGGTGAATTTTCCGTCAGCTGAGGGTACAGGCTACCGTATCCCTCGCAAACAGCCTGTTTATAGGGATGCGTATGCAGATGGTGCACAATGGCAAGGTTCTTGGCAAAGTGCCAGAAAACCGAGAGTGATTTTTCCCAACGATCTTGTGGCTTTCAGAGAGCCTGGTCAAGAAGAACCTGATTGGCTAGCTGGTGATTCAAATTTACAGGATATTCAACAACAGGATACGAGAGATAGGGGTACGTAACTTTATATTCATTAAAAAAATTTAGTCAAACTAGTGTGTTTAAAAGAACTTTCAATTTCTGCAAATACATTTTTAATCATTAGTAAATAAACTTAAATAATTTGTTGGGAATATCCGTGAATAATTTGAGTAAACATTAACTTACTTTCTTTTGATTTCATGCAATGAATGTGTTTTTTTTGTAATGCTGTCTTGCATCGTTAGCAATGCAGCTTAAATTTAAAAAAACATTTTATAACTTAATTTTATTGTTTGTTTAATTTAAACTATGTAACAACGTTTAAAAATACAAGAAAAGATTTAAACTTTTGCTAAAAAATGTTCATTTTAATATAGTTGTCGTTGCTCTAAACTAAATAATTATATCAAAATTTTTTTGTTTGTTGTTCTATTGCTATACAGGGTGTAGAATTGCATCACGCAACATGGTAATTGCAATGGAAAAATTTTAAAACTTGTTTATTACCTCCCCTAATTATTTTAGAAAAAAAGTGCAATTAGGGTTTTCGTAGAAAAAAAAACTTTATCCATAAATGTAATCGATATTAATTTTTAGTTTTCCAATAACTGAAATTTAAGCAAATTACAAATCGCGATTTGACAAAAATCAGTACTGCCTTGGAATTATGATAACTGCCCAGCCCAATGTCACTTATACAGTCACTTTGATGCGAAATATATTCTTAATTGTCATTTTCATTATTTCTTGGAATGAAAACATAACTAATTGTACAAAATAAATGTTTGATAAAATATAAAATATAACTAAGAATCAATTTCGCGTCAAAGTGACAGTATAAGCGACATTGGGATGGGCAGTTGTCACAACATAATTCCAAGGCACCACAGATTTTTGTCAAAACGCGTTTTGTAATTTGCTTAATTTACAGTTATTGGAAAACTAAGAATTAATATTGATTACGTTAAGGTTAATGGATACAGAATTTTGTTCTCTACAAAAAACCTACTTGCTCTTTTTTCTAAAACAATTAGGGGAGATAATATACAACTTTTAAAATTTTACCTTTGCAAGTAAAACGTGCGTTATGCAAAAATATTTTTACTTACTGATTAATTTTTATTTTTGTATATTTGACATATAGGATTGTTTTGTAATAACGTCCCTTAAAAGCTTTTTTCAAAAAGTGTTAGACACTTTTTTATGATTAATTGCATTTTTAAACACAGTTTTTTGATTAGCGGTTTACTTATGAACAATAACAATTATTTATATGAGAATTAGGAATTAAAACAGTTTTTAGCAAATAAAAAACCTTAATTTAAAAACGCTCCTTTTTTTAAAGCAGTTTTTGTTTAAATGTAAAACCAGTTTTAAAATTTTAATTAAATAAGACTGCAACGGATGCAAAGAGTAAAGCCTTAAAATTGGTTATGCATTAAGACAAATTAAGAAAAAAAGCGCATTAATAAATAAATCACTTAAGTAACAAGAAAAGTTGTTTTGAAGTTTTGGTTTATTCGACTTGCCAGTAAAGCAAACTCTTTTATACCTCAACTGATAATTATTACCTTACAATCTTGAGTATCTACACATTTTTTAGGGTAGAGTACATTATAAAATTTTTCACAGTAGATCATGTCATTAAAAAAAAAAATGAGTTAATAAATATTATAATTAAAAAGTTTATACCAATAAAATTAAAATTAGAGCAATCTAGATTGTGTAACTAGCAAAAAACTTTTTCCACGCTCATATGTGTTAATTAATGGGTAAAAGATGATTTTTGCTAAATTATGAGACAACGAATGACAAAATGTGCGAACACAATTTATTGAAGTAAGCTTCATTTTTGTGATATGATGTATAATGCAAGATTAATAATGTAAACAAATAAACTGTACACAAACAAAAAAAAAGCAAAAGTCAATAAAAAATTGCATTATAAATTATAAATATTATCTTACAATTAGAGGGAACAAAGAAAAAAATTATGTATTTAGAAAAGTAAACTTAATAATATATTAAAATTAAATAAATTGTGGTTATACTATCGTAAATGGTGGGGTGAATATTTTAAATTTTTATTAATAATTACACAATTGGAAATTATTCATAAAAACCATTTAATGATTTATTTTCGTTATTTTTTAATGTATCTGTATTTCAATTCCATAATTAAGGTATTTAAAAATTTTATTCCAAGCAGTATTTTCTTGCTTCATTTTGTAACGCAATGATCGTTAATGGTAATTATGCTGTAAATATATTTACTAAATTATTTAAAAAGTAAATATAAACGCAATATCCTCAACAGTTTCATTTAAACTACAACATTCTTAATTATATAAGAGTACTAATGGAGAAATTATTCGAATTTTGCAAATAATTAAAAGTAATGACAAGAAATTACCTATCAAGTTTTTCAAACGAAGATTTAACGAGAAAGTTTCCAATTTTATTTCCTGTAACGATTTAAAATGTCAGTAAACTACGGTTTATATATTAAATGTCATCTCATCATCGGAAAGTAAAAATTAACTTAAACAAAAATGCATTGTATTATTGCTGTGAGTTTATAGTTATTAATTATATTGTGTGGTGAACGGTTTTCACAATTTTACCACTTCACAGAAGCTGCTTACAATATAGTCGTTGCAATTATTATCGTTAACCAAACATATTTCTCATTCTTTTACTTCACTTAATTAGTGCTGATAATTAGTGTAATGTCTATAATTCACACTGATTTGGTTAACTACCTATGCTACCTGAACTACTTAAAGATTCTGAAGAGCTGAGAACAAACTGATGCATTATGGCATGATTTGTTTTTGTTGAAATTATTTTTCCATATTTCATTAACTCTCCTGACTACAATGAATACTAATAATACAAGGACCAAGCTTAGTTTATTAAAAGAAGATTAAACTATTATATCGTGAGAAACAAAAACATTATCTAGTTGTTAATCTGTTATTTGAGTTTTAATTGATCAATGTGAAGTTTATTGATTTCTTAAAAAAGCCGTAGTCGTGAAAATGGAGTGTACCAGAAAGCATTTTTGAACTAAGATTTTTTATGATTTTAAAAATAGTTTAAGTATAAGGAAAATTGAAATTTAATCTTAAGTGAGCAAACAAATTCCTTGGTTACAATTTATTGCTGTTAAAAATAATGAACGCGAAATATGTTCTATTTCCACCAGAAAGATAATAAATTTAAGTTAACTAGCAAATTTAAGTCAATAAAGTGCGTCCCAGTACGGTGTTGAAAATACTTTTTTAAGTTTGTTATTAGATTGTACTTGTTTTAAATTCGGCTTTATAATACTATTTTTTATTTTATTTTTGGTTTTAAACGGCAAAGTGCATTTTTTATACTCTGAAATTTTTGGGTCTAGCAACATTCTTCGCCCACAATTCTTCGCCCACAATTCTTCGCCCACAATTCTTCGCCTCCACAATTCTTCACTGCCAAAATTCTTCGTAATGTCTTTTTGTAAGACAGTTAAATAAAGTAGCCTGTAAAAAAGATTCTAAAATGGTAAAACACACCATAAAATGCAAATATTTTCCAAAACGCGGGTCTAAATTTTTAAATCACTATCAATGCATCACGATAATTTCGCAAATTTTTAATTTTTCAAATTCACAAGCTGTTCTGATTACTATCTATTACTACTGCAAAATTAAGTAATAACAGTTTTATATTATATTAATATTACTATTATTTTTAGATACCTTTTAATATGCACAAAAGTAAGATCATTTTTTAAATCTTATTGGTTGATAGAAAGGGTAATAATTAACTTTATCCAATGATTCTCAAACATTAATGCAGTGACTTTGGCATTGTGATAGCAAAGTGAAATTTTAGTGAATGGAAACTATTCATGCTTAAACGCAACAGGCGATTTTTATTTAAATGATTTCGAATCTTCGAACAAACTTGTACTTTTTAGAAAAGTATTTAATTCTTTTTTTTAAATTAAGAAAGTGTGTTTTTATTTGTGGATAAATACAGCTGTCCCTCAATTAAAATAATTTTTCAGGATCTATAATTTAAAAATTCAGGAGTAAATATTTTTAAACTGAAAAACAAATGAATAAGCAGACTTATCTAAGTAAAGGAAACTTTAGTTAACAATTTGTATTCTAGGTTAAATGATTCATCTGGAATTAATTCAAAGAATTTATTTATTTAATCAGTGGTATAAATAAGCTTATTAATATAAGCGTAAAATCCTACAAATATTATTAAAAATTAACCCGACTTTTTAGGAATTAGCAAAAAATTTTAAACTCATATTTTTTATACTATTGCATATAAAACACAATTGTTATATTTAGAAAATTTTACATAGATTGTGATGAACAAACTAATATTTTTTTAAATGAGCGCTCGTCAAGATACCGACCAAAATTAATTTTTTTGAAATTGCAAATATAGCCTTATAAAATAATTATGATTTCTGATTTTATTGATTTATGGATTGCAACATGTTTTATTAATAAAATGTGAAGTAAACGAAGTGTAACTATAAATGTAAACTATTTTTTATAATAAGTAATTATTTAAATAAAGTTTTTGTGTGATTGCTTATCTCTTATGGTAATTTATGTTCTTTGCACACCTTGTTATCTCTAAATTAAATATTTTCGAGACCAATTACGCTACTCATTTGGTATTTTAATTTCTCAACGTAAATTACATCGTTTGGTGCTTTTAAAAATAAGGAGAACAAATTTAATACTGTTTTATTAGTAGGCAATAATAGGCAAAGAGAGTTAATTCGCACAAAAAAAATTACCCCAAAAGGTTATTAGGAAATAAAAATATGCGTTTTGCAAAAAATTTTGCAAATTTTTGCCCTGCGCACTTTATAATAGTATAATTGCCGATTTAAAACAATACAGTAACTTGTTATTTACGTGAATGAGCTTTTAAAATTGTTTGATGATTAAAATCAACCATTAATCTTTAAATCTACACAAACTACAAACGTTTACTTGCATTATATTGCGCATTGTTTCCTAAGCTAATTTTTTAATTATTTATGTACCCACTTCTCACAAGTATACGAGAGAAACTTCCACATGAGAAAGTATATCTGTACATTTTACTTGGTTTATTTAAATTTTTAGCGAAAATGTAAAAGGTGCAACATGACTTGCAAATAATAATTAAATATCGTGAGAAGCTCATATGTGTTAGTTAGTTCTTTCATATCTGTTTGCCTGAGTATTTATGATAATTTAAAACAGGGTAATTAATTGCCGGTATTTTAACGTCTCGTTGGTTGGAAAAGCATTCATATCTAAACAAGAGGTTAATGACGATATAGCGCATGATAAATGATATGATATAGTAATAGAGTAAGATAGTTACATGCAACTTTAAAAAAGATTAATTACTTATTATAACAAACAGTTAACCAACTTTATCGTTCTAATAAAAAGTTACATTTTATGTGTTTGTATGTTTCTGTTTAGAACGTTATCCGAGGTTTTTCGATTACTACCAATTTCCACCTTTTTCGGTCATTCCATATATCGCCCTTATTAGTTCTATTTCCCTCATGTCCTTGTCAAGACCTCCTCTCGAACTTCTCCCTGGTCTGCCTGTTTTGTTTTTCTGTGTTTGGGTTGCCAATTTAGGGTTGGTTAAGGATTTTATGTTAGGCAATTCGTAGTACCTGCCCTACCATATTAATTGTTTATTTCTGATGCCATCCATAACGGTCTGTGAAGTATTTATTATTTTTCATACACGCTTGTTCGTTATTTTTTCTTTTCTGGTTCTTGTTTTTTTTTTCAAAAATCCATTTCAGTTGCTCTCAACTTTCCTTCTGTTCTATGTTCTATCACAAACTTTACGAAATTGTTGGTTGTGATGCTTTATTTTCATGATGTCATCGTAAATACGTTTTTGATTTTCCTCTGTATTTTCCCATATGGAGTTTAGCATCACGATAGTTTCCTTACCAAGTTGTTTCTTTTTTGATTACCGGGTCCAATGCTTATTTTATATAAATACAAAAAGAAGCATTTTAAAATTACGTTGAGTGCATTGGTTTTTCTTGTACCAAAATTTTTGTATCCTAAGTGTAACATAACTAATTACAAATTAGCTTCACCACTGCGAAAATAAAAATGACTATTTGTTAATTGCTATAGACAAACACTATCGTTTTTCAGTAGAGATAATAGAAATAAATAAGAACGCTATAAACTGATAATGTTTAATATTTTAACACGATCGATTAGCTGAAATACAAGATTTATACTACAAACTACAACATAAAGTAGGTACTTTATTCATTTTCAGTTTTACGATTTTATTGTAGCTACAATTTGTTCAGCTTGGCGATTTTTGTATTATTATGGAGTTTATATATTCCATTTGAAAACTACAAAGGTAGCGAAGCTACTATTTTAAAGCTTTGAAAATGTTCTTGGATTCATATAAACATATACATAATAAAGGAGTTGCATACGCTTGAAATGAATGGATTGGCCCTAGTCTACTTGTATTTTAATACAGGGGTGGTTCCAGTGTAAAATGTACTCGGCTTCTCATTAAAAATATATTATTATGTTGATCAAATAAATCAATTTAACAAATATTTTGGCAATTTAATTTGGTGTAAACACTATTATTACATATTTAGCATTAAATATATGATGATGGGCAATGGCTCATTTTGTATGTTATACAACTAATTACACACAACTGCTAATAAATATGCATTTTTAACGATAAATTAATAATTGAACACGAAATTAGTTGCTCATTAAACACAGGATGTTTCCAAGTTAGTTATTTAACTTGTCTAAATATTATGTAGAAACCTTAAAATTAACGCAATTTGTAATAAAGGAAAATAAATAAATGTATGCTTAACTTTAAAAATAAAACAAAAAGTATCATTTAAATTATATTAATATGTAAGGTTTAGAACAGTTGAATGCATCGCTTTGTTGGCGTTGTTTAATTTGTCAGAAAGCAAAATTATTTTTTGTGCGATCGTACTAGAAACAGCTGTTTGACGGACGCGTTAGCAGCCATAAAGTACTGCATTACCGGCGTTATCCTTAGCAACGGCCTAAAAAGTAACTTTTTCGGCCGCTACAGCGTAAATTTGCATTAACTCTAACAGCATACGCCGTCATCTGTCAGTGACAGAATGTCACGTAGTTTCTAACCTATGTTTTTGAAAAATACTAAAAATTTAAATTGTTTTTAATTTTATCGCACAAAAAATGTAATATGCACCTCGGCCAAAACGTACTTTTTCGGCCTTGCCTGGCCAGACGCGACCGAATAAGTTACACTTTTTGGCCTTGATACATAAATAACTATTATATAACGACAGCAAGTGTTTTTAAGCTCTTGAAAATATAATATACCTAGTGGCTCAAAATTTTATCATACTGTTTTAAAGTTTAAATCGTCATATTCGTATATTATTGTGAATTTATTAAAACGCAAATTCTGAATGGCTGATAATTCTATTTGAGACCGATAATCCAGGCAAACGAATACGCTTACCCAATACCAACAAAACACTGCACAATACAAGATCTGTCGCAAAAATAACCAAACTTTTTAAAAATAACAGAACTCAGTAATTTCTTTGGGGTAAATATATGTACAAAAATATCGTTTTCACCAAAAAATTCAATTACAGATGAAATTATTATGCAAGTTTCATCTCGGACACTAACGGTAAATTATCTCACATTGCAATAGACAAGAAGCTCTTTAGAGTTTTGATAATAAAACGTAAGATGTTTTAATACACAGGGCACATCTCTGGTTTAAATGGTACACATTAGAATTCTATTTCAATAGTAATTAAATGCTTCGTAACACAAAACACCTCACAAGGTTTGCTTACATACCTCGAGATTTAACACTGAAAAGCTGTTATAGCGTCATGTAATGTGTCTAAACACATTGTTTGTGCATGGAAATGGGTTTGGCTGTACGAGTCTTGAATCTTATTAATTTTGATTAAGAATCGCCGTGGTACCGTTAATAATGCACGTAACGTAATTACATATTAATTCATACTGCATATCCTGGATGCTGCACTATTAAAACTGTATTTCGAATAAAAATAACAAACTAAGAAAATGTGTTTACTATCTTATTGGTTCAAAAATGAATTAAGTATGAAAGTATTTATTGAAAAATCATGTTTAAGTATCAAGAATAATTAAAAAGACCTTTTGTAGCTTTGTTTCTTGTATTAAATACATCTGTTTTAATATGGCTTTCACATTAACGACACATTCAAGGGATAAATAAAATATCTTAAAAACTGCTGAAAGTGGAAAGTGATACATCAAACTTTTATGAGAGATATTAAGTAGGTACTTTGAAAAATCGACTGTCATTTTTCATTGACGGTCTTCGTATTATTATAACACCTCACAGAACCCTATTAATCATGTTCCTTTGGGGTCTATTTTTGGTCTGCAGTCACTAATATTGATACATTTATTATTTTATCGATCCATTTTATACATACCCAGGGTGATTCGGTTTGACTATCGCACACCTATACCTTTGTTATTTTAAGAGGAAACCCCAATAACATTATATTTAATAAATCGTGGAATATCTTTTGATCAATTTAATATACGGGGTATAGTTTGCCTGTCGCACCCCAATAACTTTGTTATTTTAAAAGAGGAAACCCCCGTTAACTTTATACGTTCCATTGTTTTTTCTACCCAAATACAACAATTCAGTGAAATATAATAAATAACTTTGAAACTCATTTTTCTCAAAAATTTTGCCATGTATGCTTATTTTTTTAATGAACTATCACATTTAAAGTTCAATTTCCTATCAGAATCAATTAAAAAGGTATACCATGTATTATAAAAAAAAAATAATTGACTATCGCCAGTCTGACATATTTCATCGTAGAAAAAACATTTGAACGTCATGCAGTGAAGAATTTTTCACGAAAATACAAGGTTTATGGGGGTCTCCTCTGAAAATAGCAAAGTTATAGGGGTGCGACAGGCAAACTGAATCACCCTGGGCATTAAATTTATTGAAAGAAAAGCTTTATTGAAATATTAAAATTAAATTTATACTAGTATGGAACGAAAAACTGAATTATATGCGATCAACATTATAGGTTTAATAATAGACTCTTGATTATATTAAAACTTTATTGAGGTATACATAAACTCAGATTAAAAAAAAGAAAACTGGAATTTATTTCTGATATTTTGCTTTATACTTTCGTAATAAAACATTTTTGAGGCACCTTATTAAAGTTTTATTGTTTATTAACAAAGCTATAACATTAATATTATAAGTAATTTAGTTTCTATAGATAAAATTAGATTGAGTTATTTTAAACGATAATTAACACTAATTTCTTTGTAACGAAACAACCATTTAGCTAGTGCTAATAAAATCGGTGAAATTATTGACTTTGTACCCGTAAAACGCAAGAACTTTCTCCTGACGCAAATACATAAATTGCTAGGGGAATTCCAAAAACGCTAACATCTCTCGGAATAAACAAAATTATGGAATCGTCAATATGGGTAAGAAGAGGAGAAAGTAAGATAATAGACGATAGAGATTTATAGCAGAACTGCGGACGTTCAAAAATTAATATTGCTCTTACGGTACGCCATCTAAAGCAACACAATTCATTATTTCCCATATAAATCTTTTACAAATAATCGCGTTGAACTGATTTATAGTGATCATTATATTGTTGAGTTGAATCGGACGATTAAACTGCTTTCATATCAAAGAGAATATTTTATCGTAGGTTAAATATTAAAATACAGATTTAAGGTAATTTTTTATTGAATATTTTATCTGTTTAATACTTATTACGAATTAAGTAAGATAAAAAAATTGGTTCCTATTTAAATGTGACATATTTAGATAACTTCTTAATAATTGATCTTATCCTAAATTGAAAAAAATTAAAAATGTATTGATGTAAATTCTTGTTGTAGAAACTCAGTATGTTTTAGTTAAAGTACTGTACAGGGTGGTCTATTTTCGATGCCCATACAGGGTATCTCGGTTATTATCAGAGATAGAAAAAAACTAAATACATAAACTCGATTTATTTTTTCGAGAGAAATTTATTGCCGTAAACAGATTTTTGATATCTTTTTTAATTTTCGAAATATAGCCAAAAACCGATTTTTGGCACTTTTCAAAAATGTTAAATATCTCGTTTAAACGAGAAGATAGAAAAAAACTTTAAAGACATTTTTCGCATGATTTTTTGTGCTTAATAAGATAGCGATGTTCAATTGTTTTTTACTCATATTAATGCCGATATATTACACCTAACTTTCTTATTTTAAATGGCAACCATAGGCAAATTATATATTTTTGAAAAGCGCAAAAAATAAGCTTTCGATTCATGTCAAAGCCAACTATGGTTGTCATTTAAAATAAGAAAGTTAGGTGTAATATATCAATATTTGTATGAGTAAAAAAATATTGAACATCGCCATCTTATTAAGGAAAAAAAACCATGCAAAAAATATCTTTAAAGTTTTTTTCTATCTTCTCGTTTAAACGAGATATTTAACATTTTTGAAAAGAGCCAAAAATGGTGTTGGCTTAATTTCGAGTATCAAAAAAGACATCAAAAATGTTAAATATCTCGCTTAAACGAAAAGATAGAGAAAAACTTTAAAGACATTTTTTGCATGGTTTTTTGTCCTTAATAAGATGGCGATGTTCAATTTTTTTTACTCATACAAATATTGATATATTACACCTAACTTTCTTATTTTAAATGACAACCATAGTTGGCTTTGACATGAATCGAAAGCTTATTTTTTGCGTTTTTCAAAAATATATAATATGCCTATGGTTGCCATTTAAAATAAGAAAGTTAGGTGTAATATATCGGCATTAATATGAGTAAAAAACAATTGAACATCGCTATCTTATTAAGCACAAAAAATCATGCGAAAAATGTCTTTAAAGTTTTTTTCTATCTTCTCGTTTAAACGAGATATTTAACATTTTTGAAAAGTGCCAAAAATCGGTTTTTGGCTATATTTCGAAAATTAAAAAAGATATCAAAAATCTGTTTACGGCAATAAATTTCTCTCGAAAAAATAAATCGAGTTTATGTATTTACTTTTTTTCTATCTCTGATAATAACCGAGATACCCTGTATGGGCATCGAAAATAGACCACCCTGTACTTTAATAATGCACTAAGGTAAATATTGTCATTTAATAATATCTATAATCACAATTTAAAATGCTAGGCTATTTTCAAGATTCTCTCTCTTCGTTAGCATCTATCTAATTAATAAAAAATAAGATTGCTACTACAAAAAGAAGTCTTAAAAGTGGTCCAGATTTTTTTAACACATGCTTTTAAAATAGGGAAAGTGACTGTTAGTTAACCTAATTTACATTACATAATTCAAGCATTATTATTAAGTGTTTATTATCTAATAATTTAATTTAATACAGTAAAAAACCTTGCTTTTTTGGATGTCTGCGTTTGGTTAAACGTTTTCTTTATTTAGTCAGTTTTAAGTTGCCCCAATGTGTTAAGGAAATATGATTCGAAATTAATAATATACATATTGATTTTCAGGGGCCCTTCATTCTGTTTAGTCAAAGATAAAATAAATTTGGGTATAAACTAAAAAGGGAGGGTCATGACTCACGATATGTTGTCGCTAGAATCTGATTAAGGCTGTGTTTACTGCATCAAGAACATCAAAACTAAATGTTTTGCAGAGTTATACGTGCCACTGGCCATTTCCTTCGAAAAATAGGGAAAAAACTAAAAAGTTGAATTATAAAAGTAATTTTTGCGATCGCGTTGGCCATGAAACCGTCAGAGATAAAATCGAAATTCTTCTATTTACCAATGGCCGCATCCTTTGCAAGTAAAATAGTCCACATTTTTTTGAAAAAAAAATTAAAGGTTCCGGAGAAAAACGCGAAAAACGAGGCCCTTGTAAAAACTGTTTCCACCATGTTAAACGCCTATGCAAGTCGCTTAGATCTAGCCATAACAGATATACCACAACTTCGCAAATCATAGCGCTGATGCAGGGGTTTTGTTTTTGACGGTTTTCTCCGGAACTGTTTAAGAGTTTTTCAAAAACTTTGCACCATTTTGCTTGCAAAGGATGCGCTAATTGGTAAATAGAAGAAAAACGATTTTATCCCTGAAGGTTTCATAGCCAACGCGACGCAAAAATTATTTTATTATTTAACTTTTCAGTTTTTCCAAAGGAAATGGCCAGTGGCACGTATAATTCTGCAAAACATTTAGTTTTGATGTTCTTGATGCAATAAACACAGCCTTGATCAGATTCTAGCAACAACGTATCG
The DNA here is from genome assembly GCA_947652605.1 of Elmis aenea. Taxonomy (NCBI): domain Eukaryota; kingdom Metazoa; phylum Arthropoda; class Insecta; order Coleoptera; family Elmidae; genus Elmis; species Elmis aenea. Next base: position 11,051,497 of record OX393578.1, on the reverse strand, counting down.
TGACTTTCCCTGGTAAGATAATTGTCGTTTCTCATTTTTTTTTAGTAGAGATTTTTATATATTCTTTTATAATAAATACCTACTTAATTTACTTTTTCTGTTTTTTGAGTACTTAAACGTGTTAATGATTGTTTATTAATTAGGCACATTTTAATAATTTGTACCTATATCTTTTAGATTAGTCAATGCAAATTGTGAGTTAATTAGACGAATGCATTAGTTTTTATCATCTTGTATCTAATAGATATTATAAAACTTCGAGAAAATAATGACCATAATTTAAGTAACTGATTAAGTGGAAATGTAGTTAGGATTTCGTAGGTTCTTGGACAGATAGAGGAAATAAAAAATCGGTTCTGAAAAGTATTGGAAAACAAAAACAAAAAATTTGGACAACTATGTGAATTTATTTAGCGTTTTTATGAAAGAGTTCAACAGGCAATTCTCAGAATTCGCTTAAAATTCATTGCAGAAATTTCAACTTAATAGCTCCTAAAGGATTTCTTCGCAAGTCTATCTTATTGAAATGATTTTCTTTGAGAAAGTGGATGTGAATGATATGTTTAAAGAATTATTGTTATTATTTCCGCAGAAGTGGTCCCCTTTCGGGTTCCTGTACTGCGACCTATTGGTCTATTGTACCCTCTGGTGATAGCCCCTTAAAGAAGTACTATGTTTTTGAAAAACTCCAGCATTTTCTTTAAGGGTGTTTTTCTTAACTCTTCTTGGTTGGTTTTCTTTATTCTTAGAAGTCTACGCCGATAATGTGTGAATCCTTCAGACTGGCATATTAGGGTGAAGAGGAGTTTCTTCTTCTTTACCACATCCTCTGCATATATCGGTCTCTGAGAGCTCTATTATGTAGAAGAACTAAAGCATTATACTTTTGGCATATTTTAATCCTAAAGAATCATTTTGCGTACCTACTTTCTGATCTGTGTAGTACATGTCCCAGCTATCTTAATTGGTTTGTCTCCATCTTTTTCTTTATGTCTTTCGTCTCTAAGATTTTTCTGATTTTATCGTTGGTAATCTTATCATCTAGTCTACATCCTTCGATTCTTCTCAAAAATCTCATTTCCTGCATCTGTATTCTTTATTTTTCTTTCGTGTTATTGCCCAAGTTTCTAAACTATAAGTAAGAATTGCTACGTACACTGCATTAAATACTCGGAACTTCCTTACTTATCAAGCATTTATTAGTGGCGTGCTGAAATTTCTTCGCTGCAGTTATCCTGCTATTCGGCTCGTCCTCCAATTTACCGTTCCTTGCAATGATCATTTCTAAATATTTAAAATTTGATACCTGCTCTGTCCTTTCTTGGTCTAGCATGGTTCAAACCGTTACATGATTCTTCGCTAAAACCATACTCTTTGTCTTTTTTATATTGATGCTCATATTGTACCTTCCTTTTTAATGTGTCTGCCCATACCCCCAAGGGAATATATTTATTAGCTTTAATATATATGTCGTAAAGGGTCAGACTCGATCTTTGTATCAGTTGGTTTTTTAAATTTGTATTAAAATTAAATTTTCTGGAAGTAATTTTTCTTAAATTAAATCGCCCCTTGCGCCTATTAAGTTAAAGAAATAAAATAATCGTCATCGATAGGTATGATGTATTGACAATGGATTTTGGAAATAAGAAAAAAAAATTTGGTATATCATTAATACATTGTTGCGTTCTAACAAACATTCTTTGTTTGTTTATATTTACAACAAATACCAACGTATCGCATACTTCCATCGAAACTTTGCATTCAATGAGGATTTGTAGATAACTTGTATAATTTTTCATTAGTACGTAAATTTAAAAATCGCTCTACCATAATTTTCATTCATTTACTAGTACAGTAGAACAGACTATATTTAGGTTGAATCATTTTATTTTAATTCTTTTCTGCTTAATAATAATTCATCTTGCAAGCTTATTTGCTTTTAGTTTGTAGAATCAAAGTAAAATTATCAAAGTGTTAGTATCTGCATCGCATATCTTCTTGAAAGCATGAATTTTCATTTAAACTTCTGGACAGGCACAGAAGTTTGCTCACCAGGAGCTACCTGCGAGTTCTTCCTGTCTTGTTGGATAACTGGAGGTCTTCTTGAAAATCCGTGTGATGGATTTATGAGGGGATGTTGCCAGCGAGGGGCGTCCAAAACCGATCAGAGTACGAACCTGGCGGTCGGTACCATAGAGGCGCCTCCAGAGACACCCAAGGCACACTCTGTCCTGCTAGATGTAACCAGTAAGTGGTACCGACCGCATATTATGGGACACGCATGGGTTTATGGTTGGTTTGAGGTGGTTTTGGTTATTTTTTCAGATTGTTGCACTGCGAATGGTGGCGGTTGGTTTTCTTGCACATTATGTAAATATTTTCAGATTTGGCGACAGCATGTTAAATAAATATGTATAACATACATAAATACTATTGCATGAACCCATAAACTTATGGCTTATTGTGAATGAACATAATTATTATTTTTTGCATGTTTTATTTTAGATTTTAATAAAACGAAATATAAAGATGTATTACTGCGTGTGAGTTTTTCATGATTATTATACAGACAGTATTTCTTTTTATATGTTTTATATGTTCATCTGGTATTGTCCCTGGTAAATTAAATTTCCCAAATCTATTTTGTCAAGAGCTACTTTTAAAGATTACTTAAGAAAATTTTACATATCCAGGTGAAATATTATGTATTCTGTAGGCCCTACAGAAAGCATTATATTTACGTGTAGGGTACCGAAGGTTGACAAGGCTAATAGGTCCTTACCAATCTTTGGTCCCCTGCTAATTTGTAAACGGTGATATGTTCGGTTTTGATCATTATGAACGGCATAATTTAGACCAGCGAATTGCCATATTAAATTTACCAAATTAACATATAACCAACTAATGTTAGTGCATTTTATTTAGTATAACACCCGGCAGGTGCAAAAACACAACTAGTTTGTCAAACCATAGCTCATCAACTTCAAATGTCATATTTTTTTACGCACCCTTTTGTTGTCCAATCAAGTGTAGGTATATTATTTATCGATCAACAAATTAAAACGAGAGAATATCTTTACTGTTACTTGTGTTGCAAGAAATTGCAAGTATTAGCAATAAAGTTTTTAATACTGTAATAATGCATATAGAGAAAAATGAAGCTTACTTATATAAAGTAAAATATTTTACTGCCTTGTGGAGTCTTTCCAGCATAGACGGTACATAAGCGTTTGTGTTTAATAAATGGAAATTAAATAGTTATAAAATCCGTTAAAACCGGTTAAAACCGTTCGTTTTTATAAAAATTTTGATTAATTTCGTTTAACGTTTTCGTTTTCGTTCCGTTCTCAGTCCTTGGTATAAATTGGTATTCGGGTGTTCTAGTTTAGTTAATCAGAGAAGTTTAATGAGAGTTATTTTCAAAAAGCATAAGATCCAAATTTCTATTAGACCAACGATTAGGATTTTGTAAAAAAATCTGATCTGTAAATGGCGTTTTGCAAATTTAGTTTCAGATTATTAGTGAAATTTTAACAGAAAAGTTTTATAAACGTATGGGCTTCGATGATTCTTTACAAAGATTCGCTACATTTTGTAATGTTGATTGCACTAGATTTACCACAACATTTTTCGTTAAGTAGGCTTATATTACCTTAATTATGGTAATAGTTTTTGATGTTAAGACGCTGTATTTTGGTTTTAATCTCAATATAGATTTATTATATCAAGAACATGCTGATATGTTGCTTCCTGTTGGATGAGTTGATGGTAATATTGTAAAGACAGTTATAATTTTGCGTGAAAAGTGTACAAATAAAACCAAAAATTGAGTTTATTGATTATGGAATGAATAACCCTTACTTAAAAACATGTTGTTCAAAATACAGTGCAATCAACAATTTCAAAATGTCGCGTATATAACGAAACGTCCACATGTTATTAATACTTTTCTTTTTAATTTGTATTTCTGAATCCATAGCTAAAGTGGCGTTTAAGCTTAGTGTAAAAAATTATTGAGTCACAAAGTGTACCAATAACAATTTGTTTATAGTTTTGAAATATGCTAAAAATAAATAGCTATATAATTAATAGTCTTACGCAAATTTCAAACATCTCTAAAAATTTTATCAATGAGAGTGACATTATCATAGTATATTTTTTTTTAAATTGTTGTCTCCGAAGTAAAATTCATGAAGGTAATATAATTATATTTTAGTTGTATTTGATGCGATATAAAAACCTTTTTATTGGCTTATTTAGTGAACAAGTCCAATTTTTTGTGTGTAACTTAAATTAGTATTAATAAGACAACAATCAACAAATGCTTGATTTAGTCCCTGGGCGGAACTTAATTTTGGGCTTCTGATGTAAATGAGTTAGTCAGGGGGCATAAATATATCTAAAAGGTAGTGAGCAGGTGCGGCGCGGTAGAGAAACTTTTAAAATGTGAAGAGAGAAATTGTAATTTAAGACACTTGAAAGTTTTTTTCACTTTATTACTAACTAACAGGTTATTACTCCCAAAAAATACGATATTTTTGGATGTTTATTTGTGAAATATAACAACTTGTAACAATACAAAATTACAATGTAATTAAAAAAAGACGTATTTTTTAACATTTGACTTTATTAGTCTGGGCTTGTGTAACAACGAAGAATTGCTTCTTGAGAGTTTTATTTATCTTTTAGATCCCTTAATTGCTTATACAGCATTTTTAAAAGAAATAGTCGCTCTAGAGTTATTTTGTTCCAAATCAGATTAGATCGTTTTGAGAAAATCGACTTTAAAGTTTCTGATTTTATCAGTATGTAAAAAAAATTTATTCGTTTAATTCTAAAGGAGCTTTTAATCTAATACATTACCTTAACGATACATTTAAAATATTATGACAAATTAATTTAATTTTGAGTTACAACCAATTTTAAAGCGGGTATTGACAACATATTAAACTGTGACTTCTTCACGTGAGTTTGGTGTATATAATTTTTATAGTATTTAGATATTTTACTGTGTGTTATCCACTTTTTGTGCAAGTTCATGTCCTTCTGAAATTTTTTGAAAAGAGTGCTTCTCATTACGTTGTTTTTGTTTTGAGAAGCACATAAACCTGAAAATATTATCCTTGAAATTAAAGTTTTCAAAATATTGTTACTAGCTCTTCCAGCTGTACCTTTGTGCTACAATGCACAATTAATAATATTATATAAACTGCAATGAGCAGTTAAATTGTAGAAGTTATCTTTACATTTATAGAAAAAAATGTAAATGTTCCCTTAGGTAAAGCAAATGCTTTCTGTATATCAAATTAATTAACGTAAATATTGTTTAAAACTTGATCCTTAACTATTTTTTTATTTATATTCGTACTTAAACTTATGTGTATTTTGGACAGGTTTAAGAAAGCGGTTTAAAAAACCGGTTAACCGTTATTTTTTGCCCCTAAAAGTGATGTTGAACCGAAACCGAAATTATTAATTTTAATGGCAAAAAGAACAGTAACATTTAACCAAAATAATTAAAAACCGGTTTTTGAACATCGTTTTTTAATAAAAATTACTTTAAAAAATACAAAATCTGTATTAAATGCGATTAGTTTACCAAAAGTCACTGATTGTTCATATATTATAAAATTATAAATATATAGGTAATATCTTTTCATACTTTGCATTCTTAATCTTAATTATGTCAAAAACCAGTTTTTTAACCGGTTTTTAAAACCGGTTTATAAGTTAAATCGGTTTTTTACACAAAACAGTTTTTTTTTTTCAAAAAAAAAAACGGTTTTTAAAGAAACCGTTATAAAAATAAAGTTCTCGATATCGGTTAACCTTTAACCAAATGTTTTTTCGGTTTCGAGCCCTGATTTTGGATAAGGAACAATTTCCGAATCTATTCCCAAATTAACATAACACTTTTAACAAACAAACTATATTAAACTTTTTTCATGTGAAATTTTAAGCCATTGTTTAATGCTTATTTTTAAGGTTTACCAATATACGTGATGCATTAATCTTATAACTTTCACGAAATTAGTTTAAAAACAAATAAGCTAAAGGTTAAAACGCTAGCAAGTGATTGATGTACTACAATAATATTTATTTATAGCCGCATGATATAAATGCTCATCGTTATGCCTATAAACTGTATCTTTTATTTCCGTAAGGTTAAAGTGTGCGGTGAAATTTTCATTTTCACTCAGAACTTGGGAACAAACTTGATATAACACTTAGGTCACGCTTTGAAGTTGATATATTCCGGGGTTTAGAGTCATAAATACATCACTTACGGTTATTAATACATTGTTTACTATAATTTTTGATTTAATGATAAGAGTTAATTATTTTAATGTTTTACTTCAATCACTAGTAATTATTTTACTTAAACATTTTTAAACATTTGTCGTCATTCTTTTAATGTATATTTTTTTGATAATTTATTTCGGCGTTTTTGTGTTATTAAATGCGTGTTCACATAACGCACTTTTATTACAAACTGGAGTGAGATAGATAGGCTTCTTGAACTGCGTTGTTCGTTATTGTTTACTTGTCACATCATGTAGAACAACATATTATTGAATTTTCACAAATTCTTTAGGTCGAGTCTTGCTTACCTTGTAGATATTTTTACAAAGTGCAATAATATTAATTTATCAATAAAAAGAGAGAAGATTTAAAATGTAGGTATATTACAATAGCTAACATTGCCTTTTGATGGAATTCTAAATTTCTTGGGTTAAACAGAATAATTTTAATTGTTTTACCACCTGGCATTCATTTGTGACTGTAATAAATTCTGAAGTAAATGAATGTTTAAAACGTAATTTTGGAACACTTGCAAGACTTACAATCAACCCTTTTGTAATATTTTCCAAAATCCAGTGAATACAATTCCTGCGTTTTGGATAAAATGTTTTGAAATGCTGTTTTTTATTGCACATAATCATTCTATATTTTTACAAATCCTAGTTGGTGCATAGCATAGTACACAAAAGGGTTTCTCATATTTGACATTTTTGCTTGTACCGGGATTCCGAGAAGAAACTGGTCTACTTTCCGGGATCCCGGGAAGTAATAAAAGGTGTCAATATTTTAAAATAAATAACCCGAAAAGGGAAGGGAGTAGATTATTACTTAAAAACAACTCCAAGCCCATTGTTCTAACTGTTGTATGGCTAACTACGTTCATATTAAAGATACAGAAACTTTTAAATTAGCAAATTTGTGCAGAATTTAAAAGAAAATCTAATGCAATTTTCAAATTGGACTTACGTCATCAACTTTTTGAAATATTTTGAAAAACTGAAAAAGTTCGATTTTTTAAAACTTGAATAATTCCGTAAGCATGAGCTGCAACAAAAATAAAAATTGATTTTTATAGATATTTTTACGAAGATTTTAAATATATAATAAACGAAATTTTAGCACTCTCGATTTCCGAGTTATAACACAAACTTGCATTTTTTTTATAACAGAAGTCATCGTTGGTTGTGGCCTTATTAAAAAGGTTATTTTTTTTCTCGTTAATGTATTTAGAACAGGCATTTTAATTAGTATTTAGACAATTTCAATAATTTCTTATGCCCTCTGGCTTACCTGACTCTATTTTGTATTGTATTTGCCATGTTTTAGATTAATTGCACTAATATTTAACACGTATTCCTAAAAAAACCTAGATAATTTGCATAAGTTTTTAAATAGCACAGACCAGGGGTCGGCAACGCGACGCCATCGGTGAGATTTTTATGCTCCCTCACTATATTCCACACAAACGATGTTAGGAAATCAGTTCTATAGCACGCTTATAGGCATTGCTATCCTACCGAAATGTTCGAATTAAGCCTTATGTATTACGTCCATAAGGCCACTGCTACTATAATATTTTGAAGTTTTCTTCGGGTGCCCCCCAATAACTTCTGAATTTATATTGCGCCCTTATTGAAAAATAGGTTGCCGACCCCTGCACAGACAAATGTATTTAATCCAGTGACGTTTTTTATTAATTTCGATAGTATTTGTCTGCATATTTTGTCATTTGCAATGTTTTAATGTTGCACTTTTCTTAAGATTTACTAGTAACATGTGTTTAGATGTTAGCTACATGTTAAAATTAAATGTAATACAATACTTTCAATCTAGTCTAAATCCAACATTAATGGATTAAAGTAAGAGTTTAGTGTATGTAAAAAAAAACTCATTCATTATTTATAAATTATTCATTATTCATCAGTTTATTTAAATAGGAAAAGTTCAGCTTGCATTCAATGTATAATTCATGTTTATCAGCATTAAAAAAATGAAGCAGTAAAAATTCACACCTATTTAAAAAGTGTACTGCTATTGCTCTGGAACGATTATTTTATAATACCGTTTAGCGATTGCATGTATCATAAAACATTTATGTATTCAGTATTATTCAATTTTCTGTTGTTTACAGTTGTTAAGTACACATTTCGTATATAATCAAGATGAAAAACAAAACTTTTGTTGTCCTATTACGTGCTCTACTAATTTTAAGTTCATCTGATTGACATAAGGTGTTGTAGTATTATGGAAAATCATTATACGCATCGTGTCATAATTTCAAATCGCTTTTAAATTGCCCGTAATTACAGTACTGTAGAAGTAACTTATCATCTCGGGGAAAGCGGGAGAAAAATGATTTCTTAAATCCAGTAGCATGGCATTTATATTTCAAGTTTAAAAACTGTTGTTTATCCAGAATTGTTAAGCATAACGTCTGGCACACTTTAAGAATAACACGTACTGTTACATTTCAATAAGTGCTAACCGTAAGGAACTATAAAACGATTATTAAGCATACTCTATTAAATTTGCATACTTTATTGGGTTTTCTGGCTTGTAATTCTGCAAATATTCGCGAGAGTTGTTAATTTAGTGTGTTATTTAAATGTACTTTACTTGCTTTAGTCTATTTCTTTTTTAATTACAACGTACATAGAATGTGCCAGAGATTAGCTCCCTGGTTTTAGAAATAACCTAAACAAGCCTTTTTTGTTATTGGATAGAAGAAAAAACTGCATATAATAGAACAATGATACAATCAAAATATCGATGTATTATAAAAATCAATTTTATATTTTTGGCACTGGGTTTGTTTAAAGTCAATAGTAGATAACATAATTACTTATTTTTCCAGTAACGTAAACTTTTTTATACTTCTTTGGGAAAATTTAAAACTTCAGTAGCCCTTCTAGATCTAATATGTGTTTAAAGATACTTAAAAGAGACAATTTGTTGTATTTAAAGCTAATGAAGAAATTGAATATGATTAACTTTTAAATTTAATAAAGTATGTACTACTTATTACTTCCAGTGTTTCTCAACCTTTTTGTATTTGCGCCTCCTTTTTCTATACTAAGGCGTTTTATTTGTTTTTAGATCTTAACCGTCGTTTAACTAAGAGTGTTCTTTTAAAAGCTTGTTTTTTGTTGTTGTTATCTTATTGGTTAACTTTAAAACACATTATAATCCTAAACACTAGCTATTAGGCTCACTATGAACCTACTCTATGTGTGACTGCTTTCATTTTTAGAGTGGATTTTATGTTATTGTGTATTTGTTGTTTTAATAAATAGTTTTGCTTTGCATTTCCAACTTTTTTTGTGTACCCTTGGGAAAGGGTTTTGCAAAGGAACTCTTTTGTAAGGCATTTTTTGTGGAAATAATCCCATCAAAGTTATTTAAATGTTTACATGTCCAACAATAATATTAACTATCTTATTTTAAACTTAAATTGGTAGGTATTTATTCAACTTAGGTTTAATTTCGATTTTTTTTAGTTTCTAGAGGTGTTAGGCGTGCAAAAATACATATTTTAAACCAGGGACTAAAAACGAAAAAAATTCCGTTCGTTTCTGTTCGGAACGAAAACGAAATATATCGTTTTCGTTCTTTTCGTTCTAACCGAAAGAGTTCTTTTTTCGTTTTTGTGAACCGAAATAATAACGGTTAAAACCGGTTTTACATTTTTTTTTCGTCAAAAAATCATTTTTTTTCTAGTCACCACAACCCTCTATAAATACGATAACAATATTTGCCTCTCAACTAAAATATAAACGCTGACGATGGGGTTTGATGCTCACGGACAGCATATTTTAGACTGGCGAACCATCGCCATATTAATTTACCAAATCGTTAAACACATTAAAATTTAACCATTTTATTAAGTTTAACACCCGTAAGGTGCAAAAATACAACGTGATTAGGTTAAATTAGACACACGATCTTTATCTAAAAATATGAAAATATAGCAAGTGCTGTTTTAAATTTGTTTTAGTACTAAAAATCTATGCATTTGAATTAAATAAGATCCTGCTTCGAGAGTAAGGAGGGGGTTAGACAAGGGGACCCAATGTCGGCGAATCTGTTCAGCATTGTGCTGGAAAAAGCAATAAGGGAAACGAAGATTAACAGAAGTGGGCTGGTATATAGAAGAAGGCACCAATGTTTAGCATTTGCGGATGATCTTGTGTTAATTACTAGAAGTAAAGAGGAGTTGAGAACTATAACGAAAACACTGGAGGAAAAGGCGGGAAAGGTGGGATTATATATAAACGAGGAGAAGACAAAGTATATGGAATGGAAGGACGGTGAATTTAAAAGAGGAAACTACTTGAATGTAACAACAGAAAGTGGAAAAGAATACAAGTTTGAAGAGGTGGAAAAGTTCACGTACCTAGGGGCTGTATTCTCAAGAAACCCAAATATAGGCAATGAGATACAGGCAAGAATAATGGCTGGAAACCGTTGTTTGGGAGCACTAAACAGAGTTCTGAGAAATAAAAATATTTCTAGAAAAGCAAAGATCAAAATATACCACACTACTATAAGACCAATAGTGACGTACGCGTGCGAAACATGGACGCTAAACAAAACAGAACAAACAAGACTAGAAGTGTGGGAAAGGAAGGTGCTAAGGAAAATATTTGGCGGAAAGAGAATTGGAGATGGGTGGGTAAGAAGAACAAACGATGAATTAAAAGAACTATACAAAGAAACAAGTATCATTGGGGTTATAAAAGCACAAAGGCTAAGGTGGCTGGGACATACAGAAAGAATGGGGAGTACAAGAATGCCGACAATGGTAATGATAAACACGATAGGGGGAAGGAAGAGAAGGGGACGACCCAAAGTAAGATGGAGGACGGAAGTGGAGAGAGATTTAGAAACGTTAAAAATTACTGGATGGAGAAGGAAGGCCAGCGATAGAGAAGGATGGAAGAAAGTTATCAAACAAGCCATGGGCCAACTTGGCTCGCAGAGCTAAATTATATAAGATCCTGCTGTAATTATTTAAAAAGACAAAAGAATGAATTCAAGTGGATAATTTACTAAATGTTATAAATAAAAAAGATATTAAAAAAAAACTTATATTAACTTGAAATATACTTTAACTTTATAGTTTGTACATACCATACAATATACATTTTCACATTCCGTTAAAGCTTACTAGCAACACATCTTCCAATAAATCTTCTTTTACATTAGTCCTTTTCGAAGTAAGAATACATTTTACTATTATTATGTCTAAACGCAAATAAAACATACACATTGATAATATATATCCAATCAAGTGTATATTCTATATTGATGATCTAAAAAACAAATTAGAAATCTGTACCGTTAATTGTGTTACACGAAGTTGCAAGTATCAACAATAAAGTTGTTAATACATATTCACGTAAATATATGGAGAAAAGTGAAGCTCACTTATTTCAAGTGGGATTTTTTACTGCCTCGTGGAGTCTCCCCAGCACAGAAGGTAAATTCGCGTTTGTGTTTAGCAAATAAAATTGAAATAGGTACAAAACCGGTTAAAACCGGTTTTGGAAAATATTTATTTCGTTTTCGTTCTTGAACGAAAAATAATAATTTCGTTTTCGGTTTCGTTTTCGTTCTTAAAAAAATTTCGGTTAATTTCGTTTAACGTTTTCGTTTTCGTTCCGTTCTCAGTCCCTGCTTTAAACATATTTTAAAGTTATATGAAATTTAAATATTTAGAAGAATCTCATATCCAGTAAAGTTATTTAATACGTTGACCAATATTTATATTTATTATTATGTTTAGTATTATCTTATTAGAAAAGCTTTTACTATGGATAATATGTAATCTAAAACCTAATATATTAAAAGCTTAATATCTTGTAACGAAGGTTACCCATAACAAATGAATATGATTTATATTCTAGCTCGTTTGTTTTTAAAGACTTAAGTACCATATTTAATTAAATACGAAAATTTGGCTCTTCTTACAGATGAATATATTATTCTAAGTTTTCTTATTTTAAAATTTAAGTCTGACAGGGGTATTCAAAGAAATTAGTGAAATAATAATGTGCTTGAGAGACGTCATACTCAGTTACTGTAGAGAAAAAAACAATTGAATATTTATATCGGAGATTAATTATGTCTTAACAAATCCGAACTTTTAATGCGCCACGTATAAGTCTCTAGTATTTTAGAAATTGAGTTTAATTAGCGTTAATATTTAAAAATATCCTTTAATTAATCATTTAAATTAGTGTTTTACAAACAATTTAATGAATGAGGTGGTATCAAGGCAATGAAGGCCCATTTAAATTTCGACTAGTGCTTCCATACGTTAATATAGGCGTAGGAGCTTAAATTCTTTCACATGCCTAAAAATTAGTAATAAAAATTGAAAATGGAAATTGAACATCACAATAATGCAAAAAATGTTACATGAAATTTTTGCTTTAGGGATGACAAGTGGTAAATATTTATGAAGATACGAGTTAAGGAGTAATTTTTGGATTAAACGGTACCATTAAATATTCTTTAAGCGTTTTCTACAGAGACAACCTCATATCGAATCTACATTTTGTTTGAAACGTATATTGTATGTACATGCTTTTTCATAATTTTAATATTTTCTGTAGCACTTTTTTATTATTACGTTGTCGTTTTTAAAAATGGACTACCATAAAATTAACCAAATCATAAAAAGCGTCGAAGTCAGAAATCTACGAAGCATGTGGTAGGCCTAATGTTTCATTTACATTTTTATGTAATCATGAGTCCTTCTACTGTTAGGTGTATTCTACATAATTCTACATAATGACATAAATATGATTTAACTGAATTATTTTACGGGTATCTTAATGTGCAATTAAAAGTAATATGGTGCATAAAATTCGTTTAAAAAATTTTATTCTAATATATCAAGAAACTTTCTCTCTTAAATGTTTAGTCAAAAATTTATTGCTCGTATAGCCTATAAACGAGTAGATAGATGTCAAATTAATTGCGTATGGTAGAGGTATGTGCTGACGCATAATTTTTAGCCTATGTCTAGCGAAATTTTTGTTTTTGTCTCAAATAGAATGCAATTTATTTAAATACAAAAAAAAAAACTCCTGCAAGATTTTATATTGTATTATAGAGGTTAGCTTTTCTTTTTTTAAACTTTTATTATACATATTAATCAAGCATACACGTTTTAAATCCTGTTGTGGAATAAAATCATCTACTTATAATTAAAATTAAGTTTCACTGGTACTTATTCCAGCAACATTAAAATAAAAGTACGAGATTTTGATAAATGATGGCAACATTAATATAATCATCTCTCTAGCTTAGCAACGATTTTAATTCTTAAGATTTTAATGATAGTTCTCAGTGCGTGAGCTACGTAAATGATCTTTTGTCTTGGAGTAATCGTTTATTATCAACTAAACTAGATCTTGCTAAAAGAAATTACTAGACACGCGATTTCATGTGAGTTTTATTAATGTTAATTGCAGATGAAACAATGAAAACTAGACAATTTATTGTCATCTTCGGGAACATTTAACATTCACATCATTTATGACTAAGCGAACAATAATAATTAAACATGTTTAACACGATAATTGAACATTTTTATTTAAAAAATTGTAACTTTTATATTAATATTTAAAAATGCACGTAATAAATACATCTGGAGTATTTTTAACTAATTCAACGTCGACATTTATTTTTAACTTGGAAATCAATTTTACAATTGATTACCAAACTTTTGATTTCTTTAAGTTAGTAGACTCTGATGAGAAAATTGACATTTTAAATGCAAAATTTAAGATTTGTATACCGGGTGTAACTGAAATCAGGATTACCCCCTTTTTTTCTTTAGTTTTGGATTTAGACAAATAACATTTTAGACATATGATATGTGCAAAAAACCGAGCTTTTTCAGCACATGCACACAATTGTTTCAATTCCGGTTTCGCCGGAAATGACCCTAACTTTGTTATTTCAAATGGAACACCCTGTATATTTTTAAATTTTTGGAAAGAGAAAGCGATTTTGGATACAACTACACCATTTTGGTTAATTTTTATAACCTCCAATAATTTTTTGACAAAAAATTTAAGCAGCCCAAAGGTCAATTAAAATTTACAAAAACTTTTTTGGACACTTGTTGACATAATAAAATTTAATTTATGCGGGTCACGGCACACTTAATAAAAAAATTAATTTTTCTTACATTCAAGATAAGAAAATTAGGGTCATTTCCGGCGAAACCGGAAGTGAAACAATTGTGTGCATGTGCTCAAAACTCGGTTTTTCGCACAAATCATATGTCTAAAATTTCATTTTTCTAAATTCAAAACTAAAAAAAAAGGGGTGATCCTGATTACAGTTACACACGGTTTGTACAAAGGTATCAATGTTTTTACTAAATTAATACAGGGTGTCCCCACAAGCTATGCCTTCGCTAATTTCTGCATAAATCGTTGTTTAGAATCTAAATGATACCTTTTTAGAAAAAAAAAAAAAAATTATGTGTACTTCATATACAGGGTGTCCCAGTTATAGTGAACAGCCTGGGGATCTCGTAAACGAAAGAGATACAGAGTTGGCTAAATGGGTCAAAATGATGATTTAAGAGTTACTGTTCTATGAAAATAAAATTGGAAATAATTAATAGTTTTTGCGCTATTGATAAAAAACAAATTTTAACTCCTTTAAAATCACACTTAAAATATTTTTCAAAGTGTTTGGGGTGCTTTTTTACGTAGATGTAAAGTCTGCCAATAAACTTTACCTATCTTCATTTGGTTTTTTATTTTAACATCAACTTTCTTATTTTAAATACGACTGATGTTAAAATAACAAAGACAAATGAAGATAGGTAAAATTTAT